>NW_020870471.1:368308-388597 GCF_003789085.1 Penaeus vannamei | reverse complement strand
CTCTTTTTTTCTTTGTCGTTTCGTCTCTCCTTTTCCTGTTCCTTTCTTTCTTATTCTTCTCTGTCTCTGTCTCTGTCTCTCCTCTCTCTCTCTCTCTCTCTCTCTCTCCTCTTTATCTCTCTCTCTCTCTTTCTCTGTTCTCTCTCTTGCTCTCTCTTCTCTTTCTCTCTCTCATCTCCCTCCTCTCCTCTCTCTCGCCTCTCTCCCTGCCTCTCTTCTTCTCCCTGCGCTCCCTCCCTCTCCCTACCTCCCCTCCCTCTTTCTTCCTCCCTCCCTCCCTCGGTCCCCCTCCCTTCTTTTCCTCTCCACCCTCCCCTCATCCCTCCCTCCACCCTCCTTCCGTCTTTCCCACCTTCCCTCTCTCCCTCCTTATATCCACTTGTTCTGTCCTCTCTCCCCTTCATTCCTCCCTCTTCACCTCCTTCAAATTCCTCCTTTCACTTCCGCACTCTTTTTCCACCTCTTTCTGTCTCTCTCTCTCTAACCCTCCCCCTCCCTCTACCTTTATCCCTATCCCCCTCCCCTCCCTCCCTCCCTCCCATTCCCCCCCTCCTTTCCCCCCTCCCCCTTCCCCCCTTCCCCCTTTCCCGCCACGCCTAACTCCCGAACGCGCACAATAATATCATAAAAATTCCCAAAATCTTCGTTCAAAAATCAATGAGAAGAGAAACTCAATCTCTGCCTAGGGAGATGCCAATAATAAAAACACAAAAAACAGTGAATTAAAAGTATATATGAAGAGGAAAAAAAGGATAAAAGAGAGTTGAAAAGAATATATGATTTGGAGACACGTGGGTTCAGCTTCGCCCGTGTTCGGATCCCCAGTGACCTGGTGTTCGTTCGGTCGCTTTCTTTTATCATTTGTTTTATTGTTGTCGTTGGTATTGGTGTTCGAGATGGTGTATTATTGTTTTAATATTATTATTATTATTTATTTATTTATTTTCTTGTATTTATGTAAAATGATTCTTTAATTATTTCACTTGTTTTCTTTTCGGTGACCTGCTTGTATTTCCACTTCTTTTCTTAGTCCTCTTTTCTTGCCATTGTTCTTCCTCTTTCTTTTATCTCTTTCCCTGCCGTCGTCACCACCAACAACAGCAACCTCCTCCTCATCATCATCATCTTGCTTTCCCTAACCATCTCCTCCTCCCCCTTTTTCCTCCCTCTTCTCCTCCATCTCCTCATTCTTCTTTTTCTTCTCCCTTTTCTCAGCTCACTTCCTCTTTCCCTATTCCCTCCTCTCCTTCCTCCTCCTCCTCTCCCCTGCTTCATTTCTTCCTTTTCTCCTCCTCCCTTCTTCCTCTTCTCCCCCTTTCTTCTCATCTGCTCCTACATCCCCCTTCGCTCCCAACCTCCTGTCTGCCCCCCCTTACTTCTCCTCTCACACCCTCCCTCTTCCTTCCATTCTCCTCTCCCTCTCTCCTCCCTCCTCCCTCCTCCTCCCTCCCGCCTCCCCTCTCCCCCTCTCTTCTCCCTCCTTCTCCCCCCCTTTTGCCTCCCCTCTCCTCCTCTTTATCCCCTCCCACTTCCCCTCCATTCTCCTCTCCCCTTCTCTTCTCCCTCCTCCCTCTTCCCTTCCCCCCTCTCCCTCTCCTCTCATTCCCCCCTCCCTCTTCCCTTCATTTTCCTCTCCCCTTCTCTCATCCTCCTCTCCCCCCCCTCCCTCGCCTCCCCTCTCCTCGCATCCCCTCCCACTTCCCTCCATTCTCCTCTCCCTTCTTCTCCCTCCTCCCTTCTTCCCTGCCCCTCTCTCTCTCCTCTCCTCTCAACACCATTCCCTCTCCCCCCTCCCTCTTCCCTCCATTCTCCTCCCTCTTCCCTCTCCCTCTCCCTCTCCTCTCATCCCCCCCTCCCCCCTCCTCCCTCTACTTATCCCGCTTACTCACCACTGGAAGAAGCCTTTCTCTCGAGGAAGGGGGAACCTGTCTCATTGCGTGAGCGTTGGCGAGAATTGCTTGCAACAGTCTCCCTCGCTCTCATCATTTTCATTTTATTCTTTCCAATTCATCTTATTTGCAACATCGCCAATATACTCGGAAGAAAAATAAAAACGGAAAACGCTTAAAAAAAAACACACATACATACCAGAAAGTAAGCCAAAAAGTGTTCGAACAAATTTCCCGCCAAAATAATTGTCAGAGAGAGAGAGAGAGAGACACGAAGCCGACGCCCTTTACCCGCGCATCGGGACGAGGGGCATGCACGCGACCGGCTGACGCACGTGCGAGTTACCTCATTCTTCTAACTACGTCTTTTGTGTCTGTGAGTCTGTGGCTGCGCGGCGCTGTCCTCCTCCTGTTGCGATGCTGCTGCGACCGTGGGAATCCTTCGGGTGGGGGGGGGGGGGAGCTGTTGTCACCTGATCATTTGCAATGTTACAGGGGGGTTGGGTGGGGGTGGGAGGGGTATGGGGTGGGGGTTGTGGGGATGGTGGTAGGGGGGCGTTTGTGTGTGTGTGTGTGTTTGTCTACGTTTTCCATTGTTTTTACATATACATCAAGCAACGTTTTTTTCGAAAACTTACCTACGAACACATACTCGTACAGATACAAACGCACACACAAACCAACAAACACACACAAACCAAATAACGAAAAAAAAAAGATAACAGACCCAGACAGCATAACCCAGATTCTTAATATAGTCCTAAAAAGATCACACAAAAGGGACGAAATAACCCAAGAATACACTTCGAAGTCCGCACAACAAGTTCTAATGGACCTTAAGCAGCGACTATCAATTTGTATGAGATGATTGTACAGATACTACGGACTGGCGAGCGTCACATCCGATGCACATTTAGGGTCACTTTCTTGCTAACCGATCTTTGAGCCTTTTCGTGGTTGGGGGGGGGTCTTTTTTGGGTAGGAGAATTGCGTTTTGAGATTTTTTTTTTTTTTTTTTTTTTTTTTTTTTTTGAGAGAGAGAGAGAGAGACAGAGAAGAGAAGAAGAGACGAGAGGACGAGATCGAGGAGAGAGAGAGAGAGAGAGAGAGAGAGAGGAGCGAGAGAGGTGAGTGAGGTGAGTCAGATGTGAAAGAGAGAGACGAGAGAGAAAGAAAGGAAAGAAAGAAAGAAGAGAGCAGAGAGAGAGAAGAGGAGTGAATTAGAGGCAGTGAGAGAGACGAGAAGAGATGATGAGAGAGAGAGAAAGAAAGAAAAGAAAGAAAAGAATAAGAAAGAAGAAAAAGAGAGAGAGAGGAGTGAGAACAGAGTGAAAAGAAAGAGAGAGGGGGGGGAGGAAACAGAGGAGAGAAAGAGAGAGGCGGGGGAGGGGAAACAAGAGAGAGAGAGAGAGAGGTGAGACAGAGTGAAAGAAAGAGAGAGAGAGGTACTGCTAATATTTATATTCGTTTTATACCTGACTATTTTTGTACTATGTTATTCTTGTCTCTTTTTTTCCCTCCACCTCACCATTATGATAGTAATTATGATGGAAAAGGTGGTGGTGATGATATTGACTATCACAATATTAATGATAATAGAAATTATTATAATGTTAATGATAATATGATTATATTGATAATGATAACGATATTAATGCCAATGATGATAATAACTAATAATAATAGTAGATGAATTAACAAAGTCGATGATACCAGTAAATAATTTAACAAACCATTGATAGCAATAGACAGTCTCAAGGAGCACCTCGCTATAGCGGCCCCCGCCCTTAACCGGCCCTTCCTCCCCGCAGGTGACGATGGAGCCCCGCCACTTCGCGAACCTCCGGCCGGTGTCAGCGCGGGGGAACCTCAACCAGACCTCCTCCACCTCCCCCCGAGGCGCCCTCTCCTCCCGCACGCCCTCCTCCCTCTCCTCCAGGACCTCCTTCTCCCCCAGGGACAACCTCAGGAGCAGCCTGATCCCCCGGAGTACCAACCCGCCCAGGGGCACCAACCTCTCGCCGCGGACCAACCTCTCCCCCAGGGGCACCACCGGCACGCTCACCCCCGCGCCAGGAGGGTCTTCGCCGAGTCCCACCTCCGCGACCGCCACGAGCCCTGGGGGAGGCGTGCCCAGGAGCCCCCGCGTGTGGAAGCCCAAGGGACCCCAGCAGACCGTCGGGAAGCCCAGCAGGATCCTGAAGAAGGAGGAGAAGGACCAGATGCTGAAGAAACTCACGCCGATGCAGTACCGCGTCACCCAGGAGAAGATCACGGAGAGGTAGGTCCTGTCGGGGGTCGATTCCCCTCGCGCCTCGTGCCTCTCTGGCGGGTCCTTTTACGTCTGTTTGTCTGTTTTCTGTTTTCTCTTTTTTCGCTCTGTGGATCTGTTTTCTGTTTTCTTTTTTTTTCGCTCTGTGGATCATCGTCTCGTTTTCGATATGTTTTTTTTTTTCTCGATTTTTTTATGTCTTTCTTTCTTTTCCTCTCAACTGCTGTATCTCTTTCTTTCTCCACTCCTCTCTTACTCTCTCGTCTTTCTCTCTCTTTCTCTCTCACTTCCTCACTCTCTCTCTCTCTCTCTCTCTCTCTCTCTCTCTCTCTCTCTCCTCTCTCTTCTCTTTCCTTTCTCTCTCTCTCTTCTCTTCATTCTCTCTCTCTCTCTCTCGTTTCTCTTCATTTCTCTCTCTCTCTCTCTTCTCTTCCTCCCTCGCTTCTCTCGTCTCTTTCATTCTCTCTCTCTCTCTTCGTTCTCTTCATTATTCTCTCTCTCTCGTTCTCTTCATTCTCTCTCTCTCTCTTTCTCTTCATTCTCTCTCTCTCTCGTTTTCTTCATTCTCTCTCTCTCTCTCTCGTTCTCTTCATTCTCTCTCTCTCTTTCTCTTCACTTTCACACATGCACGCAAGCATGCACTTACATACACACACACACACACACACACACACACACACACACACACAACACACACACACACACACACACACACATACACATTACATACACACACACACACACACACACACACCACACACACCACACACACACACACACACACACACACACACACACACACACACACACACCACACACACACACACACACACACACACACACACACACACACACACACAACACATACACACACACACACCACACACACACACCACACACACACACACCACACCACCCACACACACACACACACACACACACACACACACACACACACACACACATGTACATTTATATATGTTCATATATATATATTTTAACTGTACGAGACCGTAACGAGATCTTTCTCTCTCTTTCTCTCTCACCTCTGTCTCTCTCTCTCTCTCTCTCTCTCTCTTCTCTCTCTCTCTCTCTCTCTCTCTCTCTCTCTCTCTCTCTCTCTCTCTCTCTCTCTCTCTCTCTCTCTCTCCTTCTCTCTTCTCTCTTTCTCTTTCATTCTCTCTCTCTCTCTCGTTCTCTTCATTCTCTCTCTCTCTCTCGTTCTCTTCATTCCCTCGCTCTCTCGTTCTCTTCATTCTCTCTCTCTCTCTCGTTCTCTTCATTATCTCTCTCTCTCGTTCTCTTCATTCTCTCTCTCCTCTTCTCTTCATTCTTCTCTCTCTCTTTTCTTCATTCTCTCTCTCTCTCTCTCGTTCTCTTCATCTCTCTCTCTCTTTCTTTCACTTTCACACATGCACGCAAGCATGCACTTACATACACCACACACACACACACACACACACACACACACACACACACACACACACACACACCATACACATACACATACACATACACAACCACACACACCACACACACACACACACCACACACCCACAACACACACAACACACACACACACACACACACACACACACACACACACACATACACACACACACACACCACACACACACACACACACACACACACACACACACACAACACCACACACACACACCACACACACACACACACACACACACACACACACACACACACACACACAACAACACACACACAATGTACATTTATATATGTTCATATATATATATTTTAACTGTACGAGACCGTAACGAGATTGCCAAATTAATCTCCATTACCTTTTTAAGTCCTCCAAAAACACATCAAATTTTAGCAATCATAATTTGTCATTGTAGCGAAAGCATGACATCACTGTGACGTCACGGCGCAAGGAACATCCCCATGAAGTCAGCATCGCGAAGTCTCGGTCCTGTGACGTCATCCGATCGGTCACGTTTCGGCGTCATGGAAAACTTCTTTTTTCCGGGGGGGGGGGGGGGTCATGCTGGTAGTGTCGTCTTTCGTATCTCTTAAACGTGACATTATCAGCCTTATGGAGCGCGCGCGTGTCGTGACGTCATATCCGGTGTGGAGAAGAAATGGCGGGTGTCTTTTATTTCCCTTTCCTCTGCTCTTCCTCTTTGCATCTTCCCTTCCTCTGGTCTTGTCCTCTTCCTTTCATCTCTCCCTTCCCTTCTCCCTTCTTCTTTTACTGCCATGCCTTTCCCCTCTGTGTCTACTCTCTTCTCCTCCCTCTGGCCTCATCTCTCCCTCTTTATCGCGTTCCCTCCCTCCACCCCTATCCCTCCCCCTCCTTCTACCCTCATCCTTCCTTCTCCCTCTTTCCGTCCACCTACCCCCTCCCCTTACCCCATCCTCCCTCCCCTTCCCTCTCCCTCCCCCCCCTTCCCTCTCTCCCTCCCCCTTTGCTTACTCCTACCTTCCCTCCCTCCCGCCCGTACCACCCATCTCTGACCTCCTCCCTCCCCCCTCTCTCCCTCCTTCCTCCTCCTCCCCTTTCCTTCCTCTCTCCCTCCCCCTTTCTTCCTCTCTCCTCCCCCTATCTTTACTCCCTCCTCCCCCTCCCTCCTCCCTCTCCCTCCCCCTTACCACCCATCCCTCCCTCCCTTCTCCCGCTTCCCCTCTCTCCCTCTCCTCTCTCCCTCCCTCCCCTCCCTCCCTCCCTCCCTCCCACCCTCTCTTCCTCCCTCCCCTCTCTCCCTTAGTCAGTGTAGTTACAAGAAAACAGGATTTTTATTTACGTCCTGTTAGCGTTGTATGGTTTCTTTACTTTTCTTGAAATATTAGAAAATATTCTTGAGTGGTTTCTCCTTCTATCTAGATTGATAGAGAAATAGAAAGATAGATAGTGAGATAGATAGGTAGGCAGATAGATAGATAGGTAGGCAGATAGATAGACAGATAGACAGACAGATAGATAGATATGTAGACAGATAGGTGGACAGACTGATAGATAGAGGGATAGGCAGAAGGACTGATAGATAGAGACTCATAGATCTGGTTTAGAATTCTTAGAAGGTAATTACTGTCATCTTAATTCGTGTGGGTGTGAGAAGAGAGAGAAAAGGAAGAGAAAAAAGAAAAGAGAAGAGAGAGAAGAGAGAAGAGAGAGAGAGAGAAGAGAGAGAGAAGAGAGAGAGGAGAGAGAAAGAAGAAGGAGAGAAAGAAAGAAAAGAGAGAGGAGAGAGAGAAAAGAGAAAAAGAAAATGAGAGAAGAGAGAGAGAAAGAGAAAAAGAAAATGAAAGAGAGAATGAGAAATGAGAGAGAGAGAGAATTGTATATGTTAGATGGTTTTCATTTTTCCACAACCTTTTCTTCTTCCTCTCCTTCTCCTCTCTCTTCTTCTTCTTCTTCTTCTTCTTCTTCTTCTTCTTCTTCTTTCTCCTTTCCTTTATGACAACCATCTATTCTGTTCGCCATTTCATTTACGTTTCTCATTCTGTCATGTGACGCTGGAATTTAATTTGCGATTGCAATTACACCTGAATTCGCTCTCGACGATGTCTTCACGAGTCACGGAAGACAAATGAAGAAAGTCTTTGTCCAGTCTTCTTTTCTTTCTTTCTTTTTCTTTAATTTTCCTTTTTTTTTTTTTTTTTTTTTTTCTTTCGTTTTCTTTATTTTACTTTATTTTTTTCTTTTTCTTTTGTTTTCTTTCCTTTTCTTTCTTTCTTTTCTTTTTCTTTTTTTCTTTTGATTCTTTCATTTTTCTTTTTGTTTTCTTTTTCCTTTTTCTTTTTTATTTCGTTTTTTTTTTTTCTTTCTTTCTTTTTCTTTTCCCTTTGCCCGGCTTTTAAGCATAGTCATATGTGATGGGATTTGCAAGGACACTTTAACGGTTTCCAGGCAACGTAATCATGTTGAAGGCACTTTGCTTGCACTTGCGTCATGGCTGTTTTGCAATAGGCCCGTTGTCCAGCCCGGGAAAAGTTAAGTATGTTTAACGGTTTAACAGTTTCGTCTTGGCGCCAATATTCGAATTTTTTTTTTTTTTTTTTTTTTTTTTTTTTTTTTTTTTACCGGAATTAGGATTGATAGTGAAGTGCCAAAACCTCAACGAAAAGATAAAGGTTATTCGTAAAAATAATAATAATAATAATAAAAGGATAAAAAAAAATAATAATAAAAAAAAAAAGATAATAAAAAGACACTGAGGAGTTTCAGTAACACAGGCATATATTACAGCATTACGTTGCTATGGAACACTGTTATGATTCTCTTCTCCAACCAAAAGATATTTACGGAAACCTCTTCATTTAACCAAAACACCAACGACAACAAAAGCAAACGGACCAAAAGTATTAACATTCCCATCTCTCTTTAGGCCGTTTCCCAGCGAAGTATTATTTAGCACACGTCCTTCGTATCATACAACGACATGTAAAATATATAAATGAATAAATATATATAGATAAATATAGATATAAATAAATATATATAAAGCAACAACGACAGCATATAACCAAAACAACAGCCAAACCCATTTTTACATGTCGTATTTCATAAACGTAAACACTGCAATAATTTTTACTATTATTAGCAAAAATAAAAATAAAAAAAGAAAAATAAATAAAAAGAAAAAATAAATAACAGTTACCCCTTCTCCAGCAAATACGAAGGCAGATCTCTCCTTACTGTACTAAATATAGAAGCACTGACACCTCACTTTACAAGCTGTATAGAATACTAATAATAAAGATACACCGTATCCAAAAACAAAAAAAAAAAAAAAAAAAAAAAAAAAAAAATCCACAGGCCCTAAATAAGAAAAAATAGATAAAAGAGGCTGTAAAGAAAAAAGAAAAAATACGTATTCAGTAAAGTTTTAAAAAAGGTTCCATAGGCCGTAAAGAAAAAAGAAAGGAAAAAACAGGTCGTATTCAGAAAAAAAAATATAAAAAATAAAAAAATAAAAATAAAAATCCACAGGCGTACAGAAAAAAAGAAAAAAATATTCAGTAAAAAAAAAAATCACATAACTCAAAAAAATACAAATAAATAATAATAATAATAATAATCAAAGATAATTAACAACCCCTCTCCCCCCGTAGGCCGTACTCCAAAAACATCAAACAGATAGATAATAATAATAATAATAATAATAATAATAATAATAATAAAGATAAAAAAGATAATTAACAACCCCTCCCCCCCCCACAGGCCGTACTCCAACAAGTACTACAAGCACTGGGAGCGCGGCATCTACGCGTGCGTGGTGTGCGGCGAGGAGCTGTTCCTGTCCCACACCAAGTACGACTCGGGCTCCGGCTGGCCTGCCTTCTATGACGTCATCGATAATGAGAAGGTCTCCCTCAAGCAGGATCTGTCTCATGGTAAGGGGGGGGGGGTGGGATTGTGTTATTTTGTTGTTCAACCAAATCGGTCATCATCATCTCTTCATCAATCACGCATCATCATCTCATGCATCATCATCATCATCATCTTCATCATCACCATCACTATCACCATCATCATCATCATCATCATCATCAATCATCTTTCTGCTACACCGTGTTATATTGTATCATATGTTTGTGTAAATATTATTCGTATTACCCTTAAAGTGGCTTTTCTCGAATATTATATTTTTATTGATGAATGGTAAAACTACCGTGTTGATACTTTCTAATAAATCTAGTTTGTGCATTGTAGGTTTTTCTGCCATTTTCCTTATATATCTGGCCATTGCACATGTCATTATTTGTATACAATATAATAACTAAAAAGGCAGTATACGTATGTAATTTTTGTATGACGAAGGCCGAAAATTCTCTAGATAGAAATCAAGAAATAATTAAATAATTCGTTTCTAAACAACTACAAACCCCTTTTAAAACATTCCAAACGTTCCTATCCCTTCTGAACCCTCCCCGACTATTCTAACGACATCCCTTCCCTCCCCAGTTGGTGCTAACCTGCTGCTGTTAGTGTGCAACCCGTCACTGGCCCGGACGGAGGTGGGCTGCGCGACCTGTGGGGCTCACATCGGCCACGTGTTCGACGACGGCCCCAAGCCCACCGGGAAGCGATTCTGCGTCAACTCCAATGCCCTCAGCTTCATCCCTCAGGGCCCGGTGGACGAGGAGGCCATCCCGCAGGTGTTGAGGAAGGTGGGTTGGTTGGTTGGGTTGCAGGGGGAGGTGGGTGGGGCTGTGGAGATCTCTCTCTCTCTCTCTCTCTCTCTCTCTCTCTCTCTTCTCTCTCTCTCTCTCTCTCTCTCTCTCTCTCTCTCTCTCTCTCTCTCTCTCTCTCTCTCTCTCTCTCTCTCTCATGTTCTTATTAAGAAGAGAATTGGTAACTTAATAATAGTGTACATGTTGAAGATATTACGCGATTTCAAGCAGGATCCTATTTATTTATGATTTTTCTATGTTGAATTCTTTATTTCCGATAAAGAAAATAATGTACACAAATCAATGCATAATTTTCCCATCAAGTTATTAGAAGCCCAACTTTCCTCTCTTTCAGGAGATCGTGCGCGCCTCGACCACACCACGCCCCTCGGAGCCTCTGGTGCACTTAGCTTCGCCCTCGAACTCCTGTGCCCTCGGAGCCCGCATGTGCTTCCGCGTCTCCAGCATGGACACCTGCGAAGCCACCACGCCGCAGTCCTGAGAAAAGCCCCATGGTTCCAGCGGGGAACACGAGGTTGTGGTCTCCTCTGGAACCATGACAACCTCGCGGGAGGGCGGGGCGCCGTTCGTCAGCAGTGCGCCCAAGAGTCAGAAGGAGGACAGCCCGGCGGTGTTCGCGCAGAGGAACATCACCGAGCTGAAACACGGGGACGAGGCTGAGGCAGAAGGCAGTTCGAAGAGGCTGAAGACCAAGTGCGACTGGCCGGCTGGGACGCACGTGGCCAGGGACGACAGGACGTACGTCTCGCCCAGCGCCAGAAACCTTTCCGCGAGAGAAAGATTTTTCAAGAACCTGGAGGATAATAATGTCTTGAAAAACGGCGATAGAAGTACGTCCACCATACGGGAAATTCCCATCAACGTCATAGAACCTTGCGACATAGTGATTGAGGAAGATGAAAACGAATTGAATGAGGAGAGCGAGGAGGCGGAAAGGGCGGCCACTAGCCCATCTAATGCTAGCAATAACAACCACCAAGACCTTCCAGATAATGCGAAAGAAAGTACAAAAGAATGTAGCATTACAGAAGAGGTATCGACGACAAAGGACAGAGTGCAGACTCCAGACAACCAACTGCAAGAAGATTCAGAGCTAGAAAATGGCAATGAAACCCAGCCCTTGCTTCAGGAGGAGAGGTCACCAACAGGACCAATAACAAAGAGTAAACCAACACCAGACAAAGAGATCTCACCAGAGAATAAGTTCGAAGACAATTTGAATAATGGCCGGATTATTACAAACGGTTGGCCAGGCATTAACAGATACACGGTGGAAAAGCTGGAAGACAGCACAGGCTTGGACAACAAACCTGCGGTGAAATTAAGCCCTCCAAAGTCCATTTTCTTGGAAGAATGTCCAGGCATCCATAAGCTAACGGGTGATGCAGACCCCGATGCTAACACAGAGACTCTAGTCAACGAAAAGAAGGAGAGTAAAGTGTCCAAATTTGTGCGTATATTTAATAAGAAAGAGACGAGCGCTGAGGGTGGAGGAGAAAGAGAAAGGTCGGTTGTGCGAAAGCACCCAAGTCGAGTGTGGGGCATGTGCCTACAGGTACAAAGCCCGACGACTGAAGAAGAGGACGATTCGAGCTATAAGAAGAGTGAGAGGGACAGCGTGAAGAGTGAGCCCCTGTTGGACAGTGGCTACAGTGACAAGGAGTCGAGTTTAGGAGTAGGTATCGAAGGGGATCGGAACTCGACGAGCTTCCATGACGTAGAGGCAGCTAGCTTTCATTCTTTAGACATTCTCAATGGCGACAAGAAACAAGATGCCGAGGAGAGAGACAAACTTGAGAATCTGAACTTGATACGTCGCTCGGGAGGAAGGAGGTCTTTCGACAAGCCAGAAAAGGCATCGAAGCCCAAGCGATCCAACACGTTAGGGGACCCGGCTGACAGCAAAGCCATCCTCTATAAAACGACCAAGACGCTCCCTGCCACCCATGGTCTGAATGAACTAGTACATGAACACGCTAGTCACCCCTTCTACAAAAAGTTCTATAGTCACTGTGTGATTTTACCAATGCGGAAAAAGAAGAAGGAAACAGCAAAGAAGTCTATGGAAGATGAAGCGGTGAGTCTGGTTGCGAGTGCAAAGGAAGAAGAGACCACTTCGAGTGACGTAAAGAAACCAGAGGGAGAGGAAGACAAGCCAAATGAGGAAGAGAAAAAGGAAGAGGTTGAATCCCCCAAGAAGCTGCCAGTCATAGAAGACCTCCTCGCAGAGATCCTGGAAAATGTATCCTTGATGGAGAAGGACATAAAAGATGACGAAGAAAAGAGACTGAGCCTAGTCGACTTTCTGGACGGACGTTCAGAATTCGACTTCGATGACAGTGACAGCAAATCAGGCACAGAATCCTCGGAGAAAACTCCCACAGGCATGGGATCCGCCGATAAAACTCCCACAAGCATAGGATCCTCCGAGAAAACTCCCACAGGCATAGGATCCGCCGAGAAAACTCCCACAAGCATAGGATCCGCCGAGAAAACTCCCGCAGGCATAAGATCCGCCGAGAAAACACCTACAGACGACCCTGCCTTCGAGGAAGGAGGAGTGGCCGAAGGGGCTGTGGGTCCTTCGCACTTCACCAGAGACATGAGCATCCCGACGTGTCTCGTTAGCAGCGACACGACAGAGGACATGTTCACGGCCGACTCCATGACGCCCGACTTCGAGTGGATCGACGAGAGCGTCCGGAGCCTGAGCCCCGTGTCCTCGGGCGGCGAGAGCATCAAGAGGTCGAACTCGCGGGTCAGTTCGCTCATTTCGAAGTTCGAACGAGGCGGTTCGTAGGGTCGTCGAACTTCGAAGCGGAGCGTCAACGAGGGAGCTAAAAGAGATCGCAAACATTGAATACTCGGTTGTCTGACGGGGAGTTTTTGAACGTCTTCAGTGTTGAATATAATCAAAGGAGATAACGTTCCTCTTTATTGTTTATCGTCGCCGTTTCGAGTCCCGCGGTGGACTGAACTTCAAGGTGTCTCGCGGAAGGTGAATTTATGATGTAAAAAGGAGGATTTAATCTTTTTTGAAGAACTGTTATTGCTTTAATGATAAAAAAAGGACTTTTGTATGCTTCACTTCTTCAAATAGTATTGAAACAAGATGCTTATTTAGTTAAGCATTTGAACTTGAGATTATATTTTATTATATCAATAGTTTTGAGTAATCGTATGGCTCAGTAGTGTATCAGAATTAGCAAATTGGATAGTATTTAGTTATTGTTATTATTCTTTGGTTTGTTTCCTTCGCAGGATGATGAAATAGATACTTAAATGTATATAATGTTTATATCTAGCACTGTATATTGCTGAAATTATTTTCAGATCTTTCCAGGTGGTGTTTTGAAAATTTTATGTTAACTTAATATTGGATTTTTTTTCTCGATTAATGAAATTTTCTCGTCCTTATTCTTGCTAGTCAAGCCTCTCCTAATCAGATTTTTGACAATTTTATTACTGGATACTTATGGTGTGAAATGGTGATTTTCATGCATTTTCATGAAATACAATGTATTCATATTGTATTTGTTGTCTAAATGCTTCTTTCTGTTTTCAGTCTTTTACACACACTATCTACCTATGTCTATATCTATCTATCTATGTCTATATATATCTTACCTATCTATATCTATCTATCTTTCTACCTCTATATCTATCTATCTATATCTATCTTTCCTTCCTTTCAGTGCTCTCTCTCACGCTCTCTTTAACCGAGTATTACTTGCGAAAATACGGCTTTTGTGTCCATTCCTTCCTCCGGTGTTTACATTGAGGAATTCTCATGACATTTTATATGGATTTATACCTATCATTATTTTTAACATTTTATTTCGAATATTTATTTGAAACACGTGTGTGGATGAATCTATATTGAGTTGAAGGTAATGTAGAGTAGGTAGGTAATTATTATTACTGTTTTTTATTTCTTTTTTGTTATAATAGATTCGAAAATGATCTACGACTTTTCAATTTCCATCTGTGTGGCTTGATGTAGCAAGATGATTATTTCCATAAATGATTAAATAGCTCTGTAAATAGATACTGTTTTATCATGGCTCGATAGAAAGGTGAAAGAAAATGGGAAGTAGAATCCGTTTCCTTTGAGGGGAGGACTGTAATATTTTATTGTTACGTGACATGTCTCATGAATTCATATTTGACATAGACTGTATTGTTTTTCAGTCATGTTTTAGAAGTGCATAGAACGAAATTACTTTTGAACACGTAATGTGATCTATTGGTTTGAAATGTTCATTGCTCAAAATGACCTTAGTATTTGATTTTACTTATCATGAAATATGATATTGGTTATTACTTGTTTCATGGAACGGAAATTACAGATGTTTTTTTCTATATGAATTATTTTGGTTTTATTTTAGTAAGATCGAAAAAAATGAAGAAAAACAGTATAGGACTGGATATTTAAGATAACAGTCTTAACATTAAAATATTGTGTACATGTTAATATATGCATTCATTGTTAACTCTGTGAATTCAGACCATTTTATATACAAGCTTAATGTAATGAATTTATGTTGAAAAGCTGTACCAATGTTGATTTTTCAAACCTGCCACTTTTTCGATATGCAGAAAGTTTTTATCGTTAGGGTTATCATTAGGAGGAGCTACAATCATGAATAGAATACTATTATGATGATATAAAACTAAGTTATTGATTTGTTTAAACTTTTGGTCCCTCCGGATTGTAATGTTTTGTCATCATTTGTGTATGTCAAAACTATTTTGTAAGGTATAAAAGCATTGCAATTCTTTTATATAAAAATCATCTGTCATTCATTAAGCAACACACACACACACACACACACACACACACACACACACACACAACACACACACACACACACACACACACACACACACACACACACACACACACACACACACACACACACACACACAAAAATAAATTTCCTAACATATTTAAACAACAAATATTATATATATATATATATATATATATATATATATATAATATATATATATATATATATATATATATATAGACCGAGAAAACGATGCTTCTCAAAAGGTACACTTCTCTGTAACGAAATTCCAGTACAATGATCATGTATGTGTTGTTATCTTCTTCAGATCAGCTTAGTGTCTATTACGAGTGTCGATGTTCAGCTGTTTCGTATTTGCCATCGTGTTTACATCTTCCTTGAACTGAAAGGAACGTTTTTGGAAAATTGTGAGCGTAAAATTTCATTGTTTTTCGTTACGTGAATGAAAGTGCCTGCTGTTGAATTTTCTCCGTCATTTTTCGTTTATTTTTCTCTCTCTCATTCTCATTATTATTTTTATTGTCTCTCTTCTTCATTTACAAGGTAAATTGCGTCTTACGGAAAAGGATTTTAGGACATTTTAAGGATTGTGAGATGATGTGGATTCACGACCAGTGCTTCCAGTCAGGGGTGCCAACAGCGATGGACATTCAAACCTAAAATTCCAAAATAAAAATGTATGATCAAAATAATCCTATAAAGATCGAAAAGATAATCATGTACAAGTAAAGAGAAGGAAAGTGCTCAGACCAATTTTTTTTTTTTTTTTTTTTTTGGGGGGGGGGGGGGTAAAATGTAAGAGAAGTATACAGGCATATTTGCTAGAGCTTTTTGTAACGTTATTCTTCTATCATAAGGTTCGATTTAATTATAAAAGATCATAAATCATCCGTATATGACATACTGTAGATATTTTGCGTAGATTTTAGCATATTTTAATTATTATTATGACCAAATAGTATCATTATTATATCATTATTATAAATGGGTTATTATTTTTCATTATGCTATGATATTTAATGATAACAATAGTTATTATTGTTATGATTATTATTATGATTGCTCTTATCATCATCATCAATAATATTAGTATTATCATCACTTATCATCATCATCGTCTTGTTTTTTTTTTTTTTTTTTTTTATTAAGATGGGACTTATTGATGTTCTCACATTTCATTGAAGGTGTATTATTATTATTGTTGTTATTTTTATTATTATTATTATTATTATTATTATTATTATTATTATTATTATTACTATTATTATTATTGTCATCACAATGATCAGTCACCGTTGTCATTTGCATTGCGTCTTTCTACACATACATACATTATAAAGCAACGTCCTTTCTTCATAAGAAAGATAAATAGATAAATGACACTTATGTTTGGTAAATTATAGAAACAAGCGAATGGATTGTGCGCTTATTTTGGCGAGCGAGAATTCAAGATCGCTTGCTTTAGGTTGCTTTCGCTAAGAACTTCGTATTTTTGTCTGTCTTTCGTTCTTCGCGTTTCGTTTGGGACAGGGGGTAGGGTTCTCTAGCAAAGCAAGACCGGGCAAGCGAGTCCTTCGAAGAGCAACCTAAAGCAATGGATCTTGGTTCACTTGATCGCCAAAATGTTCTCTTTTCAAGACCGCATTCAAATCGAGTGTTGATCGGGAAATGGGAAATAAAGACGGAAATGTGGATAGATGATAAGACTTTATCAGCAGAAGGTGGAAAAGGAATAAAATGTAATTAGAAATTTTCCCAAAAAATAGGTCGGGAAGGCGATCCAGAAAGTGATGCCGGCATGTAGGAGAATTTTGCTGAGTTACCAGTGCAGAAGCTACAAGCACAAAGAGAATGAACATATATTATAAAAAGTACTTTATATTTTGTGTACTGAGTTATGTAATATTAAGCTATTGTAAAAATAAATATGATTAACTTATTATTCTTTCATTTCTTTGTTCCTTGCATATTTTTCATTTACTTAGAGAAATATAAACTTATACCCTACGACGAAACTAATATTGCTATTCATAAGAATTGGATAGAAAGTATGAGATAACGCTTTTTAGAGTGAAATAAAATATTTGTCTGCGTGTGAGAGAAATACAGAGATGTACAGTACATTTATGTATTTTCTATGGTATCTTTCAATATTACTCTAAATTATTGACTCATAGCAACAATCACCCTCCTTTAATATACCTTCTTATAGTGTTATATGACCTTCGATGTCTAGCACATTTATTTTGCTTTTAATCATTAACCATTATGGCATTGCATTGTATTATTCAACAAGTAAACATTTATATATCAAACTGCTCAGCACGTATGAACATGTAAGGACAGTTTATACATAACACCCTTAGCCTTTCAGTGCATACTTAGGAGTTATATGACCCCCTCCCTCCTATAAAACGAAGGTTTCAAAGATATGACATTCCTTTATACACAAGTCGCTGTAGCCCCCCCCCCCCCCCCATCTTTCTTTCGCATGCACGACAATAAAGCAACTTTTATCCTTCCGGCGATATGACATTCTGTTTATTTATTCTATTCTAAATTAGAATCATACTGCCACGTATTAAAATTAAAATATCGGCAATTAAGGCTATAAGGCAAACATCCACTCAAATAATCTTAGTTACTCTTACAGCATGTTTTTTTCGTTTTTTTTCGTCGGAAACTATCCATACCTTATCTTGCATTAGCTCTTCGCAGTGTAAATGCAGGTAAACCCTGTTTCACTCTCCTTTGACATTTAGTTTATCTACTGTTATTGATGAAATAATACAAACAAAATAAGGAAGGAGAAAATTATACAGCGAGTATATGGTTATAGAGGAATGCATACGTGTGTTATTGTTATACCACTGTAAAATGGAAACTTAGCCTCGTTTATAACACTTAAACTGGAACTTGTGAATATCTTTGCTGAATTAATTTCACACTTCGACTTGTTATGGCGCCCACCCCATTTGGTTATTTGATGAGAGCTATGCATCCTACATAAAGATACAGGGATACCCTTCCCAACAACAAATGGGAAAATATTGTCTTGCTATCCGCTTCAACACATTCTTCACAGTCACGTAGTGGAAGAGAGGGCGAAGTGGATGAAGTCAAGCTGCACTTGAATATGATTCCATTCGGCTATATACAAATTTATATCAATCTACACGATGACGTTATGCACTTCTTCGAGACCACTATCCACTCCTCGTCTAGGTTAAACAAATCAGCTGATGATAAGCGCGACCAGTGAGAACGAACTCCCATGTTACTATCAACATTTAATCTTTGTATCCAAAGTAACGAAATTTCTGAGGAGTTTGCTTATTGTTTGCTTTGTTATCAATTAAAGATGAAATATGTTTGAGGTTTGCCTTATTCATTCTTCTTCATTTCAACAAGGGAAGAGGGAGCTATGTGTTATAAATACACCCAATAGCCACAAAGGGAGTGACGAAATATGCACACTCAATACCCTGTACTAATAGTAGTCACTATGATAACCACAACTATAGCTGTGATAAAAGTGAATAAATGGTACAGCACAGGCTCCCAGAATCTATCAGATATGGACAATGAGGTTTGGAGGCTATTTTCATAACATTTCCTTGAAACCTGATAGAAGCCATCGAGATATAACAAGAGAAAGGCACACCTTGGTGACTGGAAACGCGACATATTTTGTATCATAGTTACCGGTGAGAATTCCGTTTTCTCTTATTTTCAGTATGTATTTACTGCTGTAACTATTGTAAACTTTACAGCTGGAGGTGCCGTAGTTAAAATCAATTTTGATTGATCCTATAAATAAAAACGAATTGATGATCAATAAATAAGATGAACAATGAACTATGAAGACAAATATCTATGTCCTAGCCACTATTTACAATTCTCATTTATGCTTTTGTAGGCTACAAATGGACGAGCATTTTCAAGCATACGGAAAGTGGAAGCAAGTTAGGTCACGTCGAAGAATATTGTGGTGTAAGGGTGCCTGGCATATGACATAATCTGAGAATGTGTGGAGTTATCAATTCGTTTATATATTATATACATATCTATCTATCTATCTATCTATCTATCTATATATATATAGTATATATATATATATATATATATATATATATATATATATATATATAATATATATATATATATATAAACGAATTGATAACTCCACACATTAGAAGAATGTGTGGAGAAGCTCTTTTTGATTGTAAGGAAAACCCCTATATATATATATATATATATATATATATATATATATATATATATATATATATATATATATATATAATATACTATACATACATACATATATATATACATATATATACATATATATATATATATATAATATTATATATATATATATATATATATATACATAAGGTTTCCTTACAGTTAAAAAGATATTCTCCATGAAGTCCGAGAATCAGGCAGGATTGTGACCAACATGACAAACACGTAATGTACAAGCTTAGCCTCCTATCGCCTAAACCCGGCGGCAGGAGTCTCAGGGCCGCGACGCCATTGAAGGTCTGAGACGCGTGCCTCCAATGGCAAAGGTTCGACACCACACACAGATCAGCTGGAGGAGGAAGTCGTCGGGCAGAAGTGGACGACGATCTTAGGAAATGAATTTTCTCTGGAGGGAAGCGGGAATGTCATCAAGAGGGACATTGGTGGCCAGCGATCCATGCACAGGCGCATCATGGACACCGACGAGAACCTGCGAACAAAGATGGCAACAGGAACAACGAAGGGAAGGACAACACACTAATATGCATATTTGTGTCTTTTCTTGTCCTTCCCTTCATTGTTCCTGTTGCAATCTGTTCATCATGAATTCCACACAAAAAGATGATGTAGTAAGGGAGTAGTAGAGGGAAGTGGGAGAGTGAGACTGAGTGGGAGAGGGAGTTAAGAACGGGAGACCGAGTCAACCAGGAAGCAAGGAGTTTAAAACCACCTTCGCGTAATGAGTCATTGGCAACCTTTACGAGTGGGGGATATGCGGGGGACTGATGACACTGTGACTGTTATATACATATATATTTTTTTTAATGTTTCTGCGTCACTGACCAAAGAAACACAGGTATATAGTTGGTTCAGCAGGTACCGT
>NW_020870471.1:345808-358308 GCF_003789085.1 Penaeus vannamei | reverse complement strand
TGCGTGAAAGAACGTTTATTTCCGTCGTTATAATGATGGCCATGTGGTCAGGGAGCTGCTGGTCTTGTGCCAGAATGCAAATCACTGATCGTTCAATCTGCGCGTTCTCTTGTCTGTATATCTGCCTCTCTCTCTCTCTCTCTCCTCTTTCTTTCTCTGCCTTTCTGTCTCTCCTCTGTCTCTGTCTCTGTCTCTGTCTCTCTCTCTCTCTCTCTCTCTCTCTCTCTCTCTCTCTCTCTCTCTCTCTCTCTCTCTCTCTCTCTCTCTCTCTCTCTCTCTCTCTCTCTCTCTCTCTCTCTCTCTCTCTCTCTCTCTCTTCCCCACTCCCTCCTCTTTCTCTCTATGAGTGGAATATTCTTTAGAAATACGCCGGTAATATATCTATATATCCTTGCGAAATACGTCGATTCATATACTTATTTATTTATTCGTCTCTTTTATTCTTTTACTAATTTTGACTAATCTTGATATGAACTATCTCCAATTTACTCTTTTAGAAACCAATGGCAAAAAACAAAACAAATAAAAACAAATCTTCTGCTACAACGAACCCAATAAACGAGAAAACAGCAACGTCAGCAATTATTCAAACAGGAAAAAAAATACATTGACAGGATATCATGCAATCGCTCAATCTATTTCGAAAGCTTTGGAAGATGGCCTACGACACTGCACGAGACTTGTTTGTTATTTTCTTTGGAGTTCGTAATGAAGAGCGGATCTTAGGTGTCGTGTCTGTTTTTTCTCTGTCATCCGTAAATAGGCTTTTTTGTTTACGTTTATGTTTTATTGTTTTCCAAATTGGAGAAGGGAATCATGTGAGTCTTATATATATATATATATATATATATATATATATATATATATATATATATATATATATATATATATAGGTTGCAACAGGAACAACGAAGGAAAGGACAAGAAAACACACGAATAGGCATACTGCGTGTGTTGTCCTTCCCTTCGTTGTTCCTGTTGCAATCTGTTCACCATGAATTCCACACACACACACACACACACACACACACACACACACACACACACACACACACACACACACACACACACACACACACACACATATAATAGATAGATATAGATAGATAGATAGATAGATAGATATAATATATATATATTGTGTGTATATAATCATATATATACCTAGATAGACAGATATATAGATAGATAGACAAACAGATGGACAGAGAGAAAGATAGAAAGAAAGATAGATAGGTACACAAAACACATACGTGTTTCGTATATGGTAATGATAATGAAGATAGTGATAATATAAATAATGATGATGATGATAATGGTAACAATAATGATAAGTGATACTACTTCTACTACCAATAGTGATAATAGTAACGATAAAAATATGGATAGTTGTCAAGATGATAATGATAATGATGATTATATTGATAATGATAATGAATATATTAACAATGATCATTATAAAGATGAATGATAATGAAAAAAGTAATGATAATGATAATAATGATTATATTGACAATGATCATTATAAAAATAAGAATGATAATAAAAAAGTAATGATAATGATAATGATGATAATAATGATAGAAATAGCAATAACAATAATGATATTGATGACGATGATGATGATTAAGATAATAAAAACAATACAAATAATGATAACAGTAATAAAAACAACAATAATGATAATGATGAAAATAGTAATTATAATAGTTATGATGTTAATGATTATAATGATGACTTTTATCATTATCATAATCAATATGTCTATTATCCTTATATTCATTATTATCAACATTATCAGTGTCATTCTTGCTATCACTATTATAATTTTAGTTATCGTTATAATTGATAATGTCATTATCATTGTAGCTGTTGTCGTAATTATCATCATTTTGATTATCATCATCATCATCGTTGCCATATCATCATAAGAATAAGAACAATGGTAGTAAGTTAACAGCAACAGAAACAATGGCAACACTGCCAGCTACAGTTATAACAGCAATAATAACTGTAATCCTTATCATCACCGTAATAACAGAATACGCATAATTGTAAATGCTACTCGAAATCATGAATAGAGAATTATAATAACGATAAGTAATAAGTTAAGATATAATGAATAAGTAACGATAGAAATGAATAAATAACGATAGAAATTAATAAGTAACGATAGAAATTAATAAGTAACGATAGAAATTAATAATAAGATGAATAAATAAGCGAATAAAATACCGCGCCATACTGTCGTTTTACCCACATCCGCACCAGCCGTAGTAAACAACCTGTAATTTTATTATATGGCCGCATGAGGGAATATAGGCCTACCCGAATGCTATCTGCCTCTGGGTATTTTTATAACGGTAGGCCAATCATGTTTCTGGAGGCTTCCTTGCCCCATAGACTTCACCGGGCTTCTTATTACATGGGTTGGGCTTCTGGGCTTCACTCCTGTGCTAAGAAGTGCCTTTCCTCCATTTCTTTCTGTCTTTCTTTATGCAATTAGCGGGGTTTAGTTTTTGTTTAAGTAAGAAAATCTTCGTGGATTGGTTTTCACAAGATGGTGAATAAATGCATGGTGTATCAGAGGATTATCTTATTCAATATGGTCTATTATAAGCCGTAAAGTGTACTGTGTTACTGCGTTTACATGCATGAGGCTTCGTATGTGTTATGTCAATAGGGATTTGCGGGTACCCGGTAGCGGCTTCAGTGTATTTCTCTTGTCGGGGACTGAGCTCGGATTTTGGAAAAGGTGAAGACATAAGCTTCGTTTTGAGCAATTCTGGCGTTATTATTCTAAATCATTATTTCTATTTTTGTGTCGTAGCTCATACTCAAATGAAACAATAATAACTTTCTCGAATTACGCCAGGAATAAACAAATGAAAACAAACAAAAAGATCGGTCATAACACCTTTCTCAAATCAAGATAAAATAGACAAACAACACCCACTTCCGCTTACAAACGACTAAATAAACCCGCGCAGTAATGTTTGTCTTGCTAAAAATGGCACAGGATGAGAAACTAAGGCCCGTGTCAGTGGTTTGTTATTAACTGGCCTTTCAACTATGTAGGTCGAAGGAATTTTTGGAGAGGTTGAAAGCCCCCCCCCCCCTCTTGGCAGCGTCATTGTATAAACACTATATGTTTTCGGACTTCCAGAAATCTCCTCGTCTGCCTCTTTTATGCTCGTTCTTGGAATAACCATTGTTCGCTCTATTTCTATCTCGGTCTTTGTCTCTTGTCCCCCCTTTTTTTCTTGTTCTCCATTTATCTTGCTCTCGCTGTTCCTGGTTCTTGGTCCCCGTTCCTTGATTTTCTTGATATTCGTTTTGCTCTCCCTTTTCTGATTCTTTTTTCCTCTTCATTCTATTGGATTTGCAACTATTGTGTGTTTCTCTTAGTGACCCTGTTTTTCTCTCTCTATCAGTGCCGTTTCTCTCTTCTCTCTCTGTGTATGTGTGTATCTTCGTCTTTCTTTCTATCTCGTTCCCTCTATTACAAGTACAAATATGCATTTCTCCCAAAACTCTTCTTCAATTACCTTTTCTTGTCTTAACTAATTACCATGGCTCTTCCCATCTTGTTTTATTTTTAAAATGACTCAGTTTTTTCCCCCATCTGTCTGAATAGCGTCTTTTCGATTACCTTCTGACAGTCCATTAGCATGCAAAAAATACGGAAATCAAATCATGGGAATTCCTGTTTCAAATTCGCATTTTCTAACATTCCAGCAAAATTGTTGGAAGTCACGGAACAGATATATCAAAAGGATGGACGTATCGAACCATATATTCATACCAGTGTGTAAAGCGCAGTTGACTGACATATCCACTTTTCTAACAATGAACAAACGAGAATAAGAGCAGTGGCTGATCAATTGCATAATGGGATAATAACGCAAAGGAATCTCAAATAAAGCTTCCGTTGGTCCCAGGTCTGCAAACCGGGGCCGCGACCTTTGAACTTTTGCAACAAATCGCTCTTGCAAATGACGATTGGTCAACGACGTGTACATCTTCTCTTCGTCTTTAAACATGGCAGCATCTAGAAGATGCATTCCTAAAGACGGAATAATTTTCAAAATCTTCAGAATACCATTTTTAATGGTGGTGAAAGACTTAAAAATGGTTGGGCTCGTTGACTCCCTACGTCATACCGGCGTTTGCAATTTATTCGTTCTAAATGCCATTTTTCAATAGACTGGTTAACGAAAAGGAAAAATAATAAATATCGTCATCGTATGAATATACTATATAGAGTACAAAAAGGGGGGGATAGGAGAGGAAAAAGACATTGTACTCTCTATCGATTCATTCCATTGATTGCATGAATGGGCCAACGTAGGGCGTGCATCTTACGAGATGGGGTTCGGAATTTAGTACCATACAGGTCCTATTGCAAAGACTAATCCATGCGATATGTACCAGTAATAATATTCTATGCAGAAAGAATAAATCTGAATTAATGATGGTTAAGTTTAGATGTTACGAATTTGCGACCTAGTTTTCGAAAGATGCTCACCCTGGATTAACGATTGTTATGGCAAGATGGCCTCCCTACCATCTCCCACCCAGGTATTTATCTCACTCAATTTCGCCGGTTTTTCGGCGTCGTATAAGAAAAGAGAGCTTGCAGGAATTTAGAATATAGTCTTCAGTATCGTAAGAAGTAGAAAAATGATAGATAAGTGTCACCAAACGCTCAGAAATAGCTTATAGAGAAGGGACCCGCCTCCCTGTTTGGGTCGATGGACGAGAAGTGTTCAGCGAGATTTTCATGTTTTGCATTTTATTCGTCTATTTAATCCTCCTCTCGAACCAAAACTCGCCGCAATTGACCCAGACAACGACAATAGATTGGAAATAGATGTGATAGTCTATGTCAGAGCGGTCCATTTAAGGGAGAGAAGTGTCGGGGGAGGAAGTTCAAGTTCCAAGTGGATTTGAATGACAGGAAGACCTTTTCCCGTGAGATTTTGATTTCATTTTTGCAATTGGGTTGATACTGTGGCCAAGACATGGAGGATCTGTTTGTGAGTACTTCTGTGTGTTAGTTTGTGAGTTTTGTTTAGAGATATCTATTTCTGGAGATTGGATTTTTTCGTTCAGAGTTAAATATTTGTTTCAGCAGATATAACAGATATCATTTTAAATATTGCTGTAATGTTAATGTATATTTTGTCAGCAAAAAGAACATTTAATTAATTAAATGCTATGAGTGCCAGAGAGTGCCAGTGTTAGGCACTTTTTTTAAAGCATATCTTCATTTGGGTTTTATTTCATGGTGAAAGAACATTCTTGTTTTAATTAGTTTAATTAACAGTTGAAGTGAAGTGTAATAGTTTTTTTTTAATGATATGTTTGAAGTTTGATGTTCAGCAGAGTCAAGGGTTTGAAGGGGAGAGAGTAATTAACATTAATGTTAGAAGAAGGGGAGGAAGATGCAGGGAAATTCAAGTTCTCTTACTCGTATTTTGAAGTTTGTTTTATTTTTAGGGGTGGAATGGTGATTTTGGTTTTGATTCTGTTGTTTTAGATGAAGATGGAATGTATTCGGATTTCAGTTTTTTTTTTTTTTTTTTATAACTTTTATGTGAAAGATGATGTAGAAAGAAGATAATTCACTATTGTATGTATTTGCTCACCATGAAGAGTTCTAAAGTTTTTTGACAACTTTTTATGTAGATAATTGACTGAATTATGAGAATTGATTATTGTGAAATATGGTATGGTTTCTATTGGTTATGTTTTTATAGTACATTAGGCAAATTTTATGCAGATGCTTGCAGTAGTTGTCAAAATGACACTTCTTGTGATAGCAGTAGTTATATTCTCTTGAAATCCATTTACAACTCGCCATGAACTGTAGTATAGTCCAGTACAATAGCATTGCAGAGTCGAGTGATCTGCATAATCCTACGGGCGTTTAGTGCTTCAGCAAAAAGGACAGCAACCCCCTAGCAAACCTCTTTTACATATATTCTAGGAAAATAGAACTTGAACTAGTTCCTTATTTTATGATAAGTCAACAGAGAGTTCTACAAGCTCTGTAGTTCTAGAATAAAATTGGTGGTGGTTTGTTGATCTCTTTGGAGTGCCAGCGAGTATGTAGATCATACTGAACAACTAAAAGCTAGTGACAGATGCAAGTGTTGTCTCAAGATATACTGGATTAAATAGTTAATGTTGTAAAACATTCGTTATCATGAGATTGGGAAGATATGCAAAGAACAAGCCTAAAGTTTACACTGATACTATAATTTTCCACAACCTGTTATGAAATGTTTTATTATTGACTTTTCAAGATGTTAGTTATAGTGAGGTAGTAAAAAAGGAAGTAATAAAAGAAAAAATGGTAATTCTTTATTGTACCGACGCACTCGCAAGAGACAAAAGTTCCCAACTCCACATCATAAACTTTATTCAACAATCTAAGGTTCCGTGACTGGGCATACCCTTTGGGCACTTTTCAAGGGGAGGGTTGATGGAAGTTTTCGCCCCCAATACCCCTCGTTAACATTGTCTTCACCTCCTTATGCATGGCAAGATAGACCTGAAATCGAGTTGACTTAGGTTATGAGCGGCATTTTTTGCTATCTTTTTCTTTTATTTGTGGCATTACTGTTTGCGTCTGCAGATTACTTCTTGTAACTTTTTGTCCTCTACAAGAATATCATCTCTAATTTGCCCTTGCTAAGTGCATCCATGCTACAAAGAATGAAATAAGGTTCCATATCAGCTTTTAGCACTGATTTATGCTGTAATTGATGCATTGTGATGTAAGATTTCAGTTGATGGTTTTGTGGGGTAATCATGAAAGTAGGACTGGTGAGAGAATAAATAGATTTTTCTTATTTTATATCATCTCAAAAACTTTTCCATAGATTTAGTGAGTACCATAGGAAAGTGGTGACTACAGGGGAGTTGAGCACACAATACATTCAATGAATGAATTTCCCATTTTTTGTTTATACTTTTAACATTATACATGAAACCTGTGTAGACAATAGAATGAATAGGTCACCTGCATCCTGGGTATAAACTGGTGATGGTGCAGATCCAACTGCTTATAGGCTAGGCATAGAATAAAGGTGGATGTTTAGAAATAGCAGTAGTTAACTTAAAATTTTCTGTGGCTGATTCATGGGTGTTGTCATTATGATTTTTTTTTCCTTCTTATCTTCATCTGATTCAGCCATAGATTTAAAAGTTTTTGCATATGATGTATCATAACATATGAGGGAATAATTTCCTCATTCCCCCACTTTACACAAGAAGAACATAATGGATAATAAAGTAGATAGAAATAAAAGAAAAAGATATCAGTTTAGAATTATGCACATTCTCACAGGGAAAAGCAAACATAGCAAATGACAGCATCAGGAATTCAAGTTTAATGACAAAATGACAGGGCTAAACTAAACTCAACTCCAAGGCATCAAGAGTGAGATGACCAGGACAATGCACTTAAGTGGAAAGTTAATCAAAACTGAGTGGATCTCATTTCCTCATATCACACTTGCTCTGATGACGGGAAATGCCTCTAGTGCCTGCGCTCTCACCATAATCAGTGGAAGGGGAAGGGGGGACGGGTATTGTGTATTTTCTTTTCCTTGTGTGTTATGAAGGAGTGCCTGATGCTGAGAAGTAGCATCCTTGGTGTGAAGGGAGATGGTGCTGTATTGGATATGTAGAAAAGTATGTACATGGTGATTAAGTGTGTGTGAGTGTGAGTGTGGGTGTGGGTGTGAGTGTGAGTGTGAGTGTGGGTGTGAGTGTGAGTATGGGTGTGAGTGTGAGTGTGAGTGTGTGTGTGTGGGGGGGGGTATGTGGGTGTGGTGTGGGTGCGGATGCGGGTGAGTGTATGTGTGTGTGTGTGTGAGTGTAGTGTGTGTGTGTGTGTGTGTGTTTGTGTGTGTGTGTGTGGGTGTGGGTGTGTGTGTGTGTGTGTGTGTGTGTGTGTGTGTGTGTGTGTGTGTGTGTGTGTGTGTGTGTGTGTGTGTGTGTGTGAGTATGTAAGTGCGTGCTTGCGTGCATGTGTGTTCTTGTGCATGTGTGTGTGTGCATGTGCATGTATAAATTTTGATTGACGCTAGAAGTAATAGCAAATGGTTATTAGTTTGGATATTTAGAGCTGCTGTCTTTGGAAGTATCAAACTGTCTTGGCGATGGTGCTGATTGGTTGATATATCATATCACATTAGAGAGAATCTAATGGTTTACAATTTACTATATGAATTGGAAATACATTATAGTATTTTGTTAATGGCTCATGGAATTTTAGGTCTCGACGAAATATGTCACGTTTAATCTTTTTAAGATAAAAAAAAAAAAAAAAAAAATTGACAAGTGAGTGATGAGTATTTAAAACCAAAACTGCATGACATTGACACACATGGCTCTCTCCACATAATAACAAGATAACCCAAATGACGCACTTACTCCACTGATAAGATTGATAGATTATCACAAAAATTAAAGAGCAAAAAAGGACGGGCAGAAGAGTAAATAACATTGGGCCTAAAATCATTTCGCCTCGTAGATGGACAAAGCTCTGCGCGTGTGAGTCATCTTTGTCTGTCTTTTAATTGTTTGGTTTGTCTTGGAAAGATGCATATGTGTTCAAGGTGTGTTGTGTGTATAATAGTAGGGAAGGATTATTATCATACAGTCACTTGAAATGCCTAGCTTGAAGGTGTCTGTGCCTTCATGTATTTATATTTTGTGTGTGTGTGTGTATCTATGTGTCTGTGTGTCTGTGCACGTGTGCGGGTGCATTTTAAGTGTGTGTGTGTTTTGAATGTGTGTTTGTTTTGAGTGAGTGTGCACGTTTTGAGTGAGTATGCGTATTTTGATTAAATGTGCACGTTTTGAGTGAGTGTGTGCGTTTTTAGTGAGTGTGCATGTTTTAAGTGAGGTGCACTTTGAGTGAGTCAGCCTATGGTAGTGTGTGTGTATATAGAGTGGGTCTGCCTTAGAAAGAAAGAAAAGGAAAGAGAGAGAGAGAGGGAGAGTGGGAAAGAGAGGGAGAGTGGGAAAGAAGAGAGAGAGGGAGAGTGCGAAAGAGAGAGAAGGAGAGTGCGAAAGAGGGAGGGAGGGGGGGATGGAGGGAGGGGGGAGCAAGCGAGCGAGTGAGCAAGTAAGCAAGTGAAAGAGAGGGAGAGAGATGTGTGAAAAAGAGAAATGGTTGTATAGTTATGCCACATAAATGGAGGTTGAGATAGACATAAAGGGACAGACAGACAGAAACACATGGATAGGGATAAAGCTAGAGATACAAGTTAAACATAGAGATTGACAAACAGAAATAAACAGATACATGTAAAGATAGATAGAGATTAACTTTGAGATTGATTTAGAGAGGGAGAGGAAGATGAAGATGAAGAAGAGAAAGAGGAAGAGGGAGAGGAAGGGAGAGAGCACAAATGCAAACTCTCACATCTTAAACAAATCTGTAGTCACAGAGCCTCGTAGCCCAGATCTTCTGTGCAAGTGGGAGGGGATCAAGGCAAAGTAATATATGCACACATGATCTGCGGAGGTGGAGTAGTATCGTGGATGCCGCACTCAGTTTAAGTTGGAAAGAGGCAGTGAGGCAAGACCCTGAAGAAAATATTCAGTGTGTAGTGTTAGGATTATGTTGGGATTATGTGAGAATGATAGGGAGAATTTTTGATGCATTATCAAGCTATGTTTGGATAAATGGGAAGCAAAATGCATTGGTGCTGAGGAAGGAGGCATTAAAGTGGGAGTAGAAATGCCCATCTTTATCTTTATTATCTATTTTTGATAGATACACTGACTTCGCTGAATAGAATACAGATACAAGTATTTGGTATGCTATCAATAAAAATATAAACACAGAAAATATTAGAAGACCAACTGAGAAAAGGAACACTTTGAACAGGTGATTAGTGTATTTGCCACAGATGTTAAGTAATGCAGAATATTTTTTATCTATTTTGATAGCTTTAAATGAAAACTGATTAATGTGGAGTAATTAAAAATGTAGAAGTTAATGTATATGGTGCTGATATGGAAAGGGAGAAAAATTTCAAGAAAGGAATAGCAATATGGACCGTTTAACTCCGTGTCGCCAGACATGGCTTGTACGTACATGCCTTGCCCCATTGTGTGTGTTGAACTTGGTAATTGTTTTTACATATAGATGGTTCAGCAAATACTGTCACCAATGAGCCAATTATGCAAACTACCTGTCTCACCTGTTTACCATTTTCCTTGATTTTTATAATGTTTTATACTCTTTAATAGCGCTGTTAGTAATGTCAGTAACAATATAGTAATTATAATATTTATAACAAAAATAACTATTAATATTAATTGCATTATTTTAAAAAAACGTTTTCTCGCTTTTTCAAGGAAAAGAGCCAATAATTGACTCCTTTGTGGCTAAGCATTGGCAGAGCCATCTGTGTGCAGAAACAAAAGGAAGGCACCATTTTCCCGTCGAAGTTGGGTTGATGAAAGTGTCATGAGAGGACTAAAAGCTTGGGTGATAATAAAATGAAGAATAGATATTACAATAGTTGTATAATTGTTCAACTCGTCTTTTATCTTTGACTGGAAATCTAATTTAAAACCAGACAGGAAAATCAGTCTAAACTGTTTGAGAATCTCTCGATGTGGATTTGTCGTGACTAGAAACGTTGAGATTGGTGACTGAGCAAAGAGAAGATCGTAGAACTAGAAATATAAAGTAGAAATGAAAAAGCTTCACAAGGACTCCATGAACTTTGTAAGCTTCAGTATTGTTATTGATTTTGAAAAGTTAAAGTGTCAGTTTTGTAATTGCTAGTATTAATTTGTTATCATGATCTTTGTCATTGTCATCATTATCATCATGATCATTGTTATTATTATTGTTAATATCAATATTATTATTATTATTATTATTGTAATTATTATTATTATTATCATTATCATAATGATAGTAATAATGATAAAGATAATGATGTTATTGGCGTTGATTATATCATTGATACTGTTAATATTGATTTTTATTTTTATCTTTTTATTGTTATTATTGTTATTATTATTTCTTTTTGTTATTATTATTATTGTTATTATTTCTTTTTGTTATTATTATTATTTCTTTTTATTATTATTATTATTATTGAGAATTGATAATTATTGTAGTTGTTATTATTAGCCATCTTTTTCTTTAGGTAGTTCGTGCAGAATTGTCCCTATTGATCTTGATTATCATTATCATCATTATTATTGTTGTTATTGTTGTCATTTATTATTATTATTCTGATCATTATTATTGTTATTATTATTGTTATTATTATTATTATTATTATTATTATTATTAATGCTATTGTTAGTGTAAGTGTTATTGTTGTTATTATTGTTTTTATTATTATTATTGTTATTGTTACAGTATTGAGCTTTATGGTAGGTTCTTCCTAGCTTGCTCTCAGATAAATGCAGATCTTAAAGATAGTTTTAGAGAACATGTTTGTTAGCCTATTGTAAGTTACCTTGTAACTACCATATTTATCTGTTGTCATTGTCTCCTCACAGGTGGCGGGGGATCATACAAGTGTCTTTGAAGCATGGTACAAGAAAGTAGACCCCTCTGGTAGTGGCATAATCCAGGCTGGACCGGCTGCAGGATTCTTGAAAAAATCCGGCCTCAATGATAATATTCTTAGTCGAGTAAGTGTTGAGTTAGTGTTTCTACCTCTTTTTATAAATATATTCTTGTTGTTCTATAGTGGGGTAGAGAAGAATATGGAGGATTAACCGAGGCTGTGAAAAGACTAGTTAAAGCTTCAGATTTTTGTTGTGGTTGTGGAATTTGCTGTGAATCATTAGGTTTTGTGGTCAGTGTTGACAAGGCCTGAACCTCATAGAATTTGTATTTTTAAATTTTTTTTTTTAGTACCTCATTCCTGATATGGAAATGAGAACTGAACTGTCTCTCCTTAAGGACTTATTTCCTGCCTGTGTGAGACTTATTTAACGATATTACAAATCTTGCGTCGTGCAGATATGGGACATTAGCGACCCTGGCGGAAAAGGCTACCTGGACAAGGCTGGCATGTTTGTATCCCTGAAGATGGTGGCATTGGTACAAAACGGCAAGGAACCCAGCTTAGCGAACGTTAACTTGCCAACACCACCACCAAATATGGTAAGGTCTTTTTAATTTGTTACAGAGGAGTGAGGGGAAAGCAGTGGTAGTGGTGGTAGTTCTCTTTAAGTTAATGTTGTTAATGATAGTGAGAATGGTATCCTGCTAAAATTCTTGGTATAATTGATGATTACAAAAGACAGTATTATGATTCTTGATAATGGAGATGAATGTAATATTGATAACAATATACTTAGGAAAAAAGCAATCAGAAAATAGGGAATACCCACCTTTATTTTAACACAAACCACAACTTGCCAAATTATTATTGAATCTCTTATTTTCATGTTCTTTACCTTTGCTCTCTCGCAGGGTGAACCTCCCCCACATCCAC
>NW_020870471.1:328308-330808 GCF_003789085.1 Penaeus vannamei | reverse complement strand
TAATTTTAACAAACAGCCTCCTTACACATAATGTGTTGACTGTTCAGTCTCAAATTTTATGCAATTTGAAACTGAATTGGTTTTGAATGGCTTGATTTTTTATTATTATTATTATTATTATTATTATTTTCTATTATGCATGTATCAAGTGAACTATTTTACAATTAGGAAAAAATTATAAGAGTTGTAGTAAATACATTTATTTGAAAGCACAGTTCCCCGTCGTTCTAAGTTGACAAGTTTTGAACGACTTCAAAATCCTGCTTTTTGAGTATGTTTGCTTTTTTGCTTGTCTTTACAGGCAGTTATGCCTTTTTACTTCTTATTTTGGAATGAAAGCATATTTACACAAAAATAGTTTTTATTTATCATATTTTATATGCCGACCTTGGTAGTTACATGTTTTTTAAGCACACACTCCTTGCTTGTTGATTTTTGTTTTGTATGTTATTTATTATAATTTACTTCTATCCCAACCCTTTGTATTCTTCCTGTATTCAAATGTTTTGTTTGTACAAATTCTATCTACACATATTATTATTATTATTATTTTTTAAGTATCCCCCTCTCCCTCACCCTCACCCCATCCTCCACACCCTTTGGATGTGGTGGTAAGCAGTAGTATTTTTTGCATTCTTCTCAATTTTCCTCTCTCTCTCTTTCTCTCTTTCTCTCTCTTTTTTTTTTTTTACAATATGTTGAACACCTACAGAAAAAACTCCTTGAGGATGAGCGGAAAGAGGTCACGGCCTTGATAGAGGCTGAGCAGGAGGAGGTAATGAATGATGGTGTGATGTTGTGTCCTGTGTGATAAAAGAAAAACAAAGTTAGAGAGGGTTACGAGCATGTTTTTTTATCGTTATCTTCATTACTGAGGGTGATAGTATATTCTTAACTTTTTTGCATATTGGTAATACTTCATTACTTCTGTTATTAGTAGTACTTTTTTTTTTTTCATTGGTGTACTAATTTAGTAAGTTTTAGATTTTTTTTTTTCATTAGTGTTATTTTTTGGGAGAGAGAATGAGTGAATTCAGAAATATTTAACATATTAGACAGACTGGTATACAAATACGAGTGTTTAAGTCCTTCCTTAATGAAAGTTGGTAGACAATAATGATTTTTTAATTTACATGAATTTGTAGTAGGGAACTAACATAATACTAGACTTGTTGACTGAGAATAGATTGATAATGGTTATGATGGAGATGTTAAGGTTATTTGGCACTTAATTTTATGATTATTGGAAGTCTTAGTAGTAGGAATCCACTGATATAAGCATTTGTATAACCATTACTAGCTTTGTGATTACAATATACAAGGATAACAGCATCTCAAACACTGTACTTCTATTATTTGTATCTTTTTATAACAAACGAGTCACATTTTTAGGATTTGGGTATAAGGATGCCTTTTAAGTATTGTCTTTTTCCTTTTCCTAAATGCTTTTATGCTCAACCCTTCTTACTGACTGAAGATGCTTAAAGAAATATATATTTTGTATTTATATTTCCTATAACTGACAACACTTCCTTAGTCTCTTCCTCTCTCCCTCCTCAAGAAACACCATTTTCTTAATAGTTTGGAGGTCATTATTTCCTTATTGGTATCTTTTTACATTTATTGTTATTGTTTTTATAATCCTTCCACTTATGGCTCCACATGCTAACCTTCGAATTTGAAAGAGGCAGAGAAATGGCCTCGGCTTTTTTCCCGATCACAGGTTCTTGAAGCATACGATAGTAAAAAGGGACTCTCGAAAACACTGGCCAGAATAAAAGCACTTTATGCATGCAGAAAAACAATGCGTACAGGATCTAGCCTAACCTTGCATAGTGAAGTTTGCTCTCATCATGGTATGGCTTATAGAGCTTCAGAAAAAGGATTTGAGATACTGTTTGAATTTTCATTTTTATTTATTTATTATTATTTTTTAAAATTATCTGGTCTACCATTATTCACAGACTGAGGTAGAGGGAAAAATGGCAGTTAATAACCCATGTTGTTCATGTTTTTGAATCCTCCTTAAACATGGCAGCTGCTTTCAGCTTACTAACATTACTAAAATAACCTAATGAATAGATGTGAAGCTAGAACCATTTTATAGAGGCATATTTCATTATTGTTATTGCTATTGGTTATTATTATTAGTTATTATTATCATTGTTATTTTTATTGTTATATTATTATTTATATTATTGTTTCATCAGTCATCATCAGTCAGAATCATCTTCATCAATCATCTTCATCAATCATCATATCATCATCAGTCATCATTATCAATAATCATTTCATCATTATCATCATTATCATCATCATCATCATCATCATCAGATCATCATCATCATCATTTCATCATCACATCATCATCATATCATTCATCATCATTATAATCATCATTTTCATCATCATCATCATTAACATCACATCATTATTAAAATCATCATCATGATCATCCAGTCAATTATTATTATGTATTTGATTACTAATTTTTTATTAT
>NW_020870471.1:308308-318308 GCF_003789085.1 Penaeus vannamei | reverse complement strand
GACCTTTGCTCTTTCAGTTTAATTTGGAGGTTAACACTGTCAGTCAGAGTTATTTTTGCGATTTTGGTCTTGTGATACTGTGCAGGATTCAGTGTGGATCATATAGTATTTCAGGGCTTAACTCGTTATCTAAAAATTAGATACAAGCAGTCTACTTTTTATTAGAGATTCGGTAACCCATTTTCAAACTACACCTTCTAATGTCACAATAGTGTAATGCATGAGTGTCTTTAAGAAAAGAATGTGATGAAAGTATCCTTGGTATCTCCTCTTTTATTTTGTCTGATTTCTTTATTTTTACCCTAGTATTATTATTTTCAGTTTGTAGCATGTTGGTGTACGCTGACGGTCACTTGTTGGGTGAGCTTGGCATCACATTCCAAGTTTATTTTGTTCACTCATTTGGTAATGTATGTGTCTTTTATCTTTTCCCCCTCCACTGTGTCCAATGCACCTCTCTCTTTTCTTCCTGTCTAGAATGCCTGTTATGTTTTATTTTTTCCTTACAGTCGTAGAGCAGACCCGCGGCGTTTGCAGGCAGTAACCAGGGCTTCTCCCCCTCTCTCTTTACCTTTGCAGCACTGATCTACAACTCCTCCCCTTCTCACTAGTGTTCCAAGGTAGTCGTCGCCAGCAACCCAGCAGCAACATCACCCTGGGGGGATGAGGACAAGTTTACGTCAGACGCCAAGTACCCACCATCGACAGATGAGGACCCCTTCGGTTCTCCCTTCACGGCAACGAAGGCCAATATCAGAAGCACCGATAACTCCCCCTGGCCGCAGGATGCCTTTGGCTCGTCAGGCTTTGGGTCAGATGAGGGGTTTGGAGACAATTCGGTGTTTGCTGATGACGATCCATTCTCCAAAGCTTCTGGAGCAGCTGATCCCTTTGGCGGTGATTATGACCCCTTCAAGGACCAGGGCTTCAAGGATGCAGACAAATTTTCCTGGGAGGATGAGCCTGACCCCTTCAACACAATGCCAGAAGAGTCCAGTGAGAGTGCTGTCAAGATGCCGCTTGATAATGCTCCCAAAACAGATCCTTTTGGTTTTAGTATGAGTGAGGATGATACAAATGCCAATTTATCCACAGAGTTTTTCAGTGTAGATCAGTTTAATGCAAACTTTGATAACAACAAAGACAAACTTGAAACGAGCCAGAACACACGATCAAAGTCGGTCATTGGGGATCCTTTTGCTTCCCAAGTGAAAGAAACCATACCAGTGCGGGCCAAGACGTCTCTCGGTGAGCGACGGCTCGCAGACTTCGACTTTGACCCGTTCTCGTCATCTAAGGTATCAAATGCAGAGAAGAGCAAGTGGAAAAGTAACGAGGACTTGTTGAACGAAAACTTTGGCCTCAACCGCAATGAGGGTGGATGGGGCTCAAATAATCTTGCGCCCACCAGCAAGACTTCCAGCCCTTTCAACAACAGTTTCCTGAACCAGTCCCAGCAGTCAGCGAGTGAGGAGGAACAGCTAGCATGGGCGGCCAAAGAGAGCATCAAGTTTGAAGAGTTCCGCAAGCAGCAGGAGGAGCAGGAACGTGCAGATCTGGAGTTAGCTCTCACTCTCTCGCGTTCCATGACCACGAGCAAATCCCAGACTTCACGGTCACCCTCCACGGGCCTCTAAGTAATGCTGGGAAACTAGTTGTGTACATATGTCAAAATACCCATAAAGTGAAGTTGTTAAGAGATGTGACTGTTGAAGTTCAGATTATAGGTTTAAAATTCTTTCTCTCTTTCTCTTTCTCTTTTTCTTTTTCTTTTTTTCTTTTTCTCCAGGTTGGTTTTGAGTTGATCAGAGTACATTATCAGATTAAAATGTCAAAAGGGTTACTCATCTTTGTTATCATTGTCATTTTTGTACTGATAATAGCAGTAATGATGTGAAGATTGTCATTAATACTTTTTTTGTACTGTTATTTTTAGTTTCTCATGTTCCTGCTATTACTATTATTATTATTGTTATTATTATTATTATTGATATTGATATAATGGGGATATTTGTATGGATCACTTTAAACCCTTGTATTTACTCTGGTCGGTCGGTCTTTAATTCCAACTATTTCCATCACCTGATTTCTCTTTGTTCTTGGTGTTCTTAGTGTCTCTTTGATATTATTTCTCATCTGTATATGCTATATTATTCATATGTAATTAATATTAGTATGCCATTGTTGTACCGATTATGTAAATTATTTTTTCTCTCTGAGTATACACATATGTTGATAAGCATGAGATATTTTGACTGCATTTTTTTCCACATGACTGAGCAATTGCAGTGGGCTTTGAAGGGAAATTTTGGTGAAGGTTTTTATATTTTTGTCTCTAATTTATCCTATTTCCTTCCTTTTATCATATACAAAAATAGTGTTCTCTGCTTGCGTTGTTTATTTCACTTGCTTGATGGTCGTTATTTTTCACTTTTCTTTATTTTTTATTATTATTATTATTTTTTTTTTGTTTCCGTCTTATGAATCTTATTATTTGATAGGACGCAAGGAAGTCCATTTCATGTCCTTTGGTTCTATGTTTGTTCCGCAAAGCTACTGCTCCCAGGATAGCAGCTAAAGGAAATTATATGAAAGAATTTGATTTATAACACCCTGATTTTGTCCTAATTTTGATTATTATGATTATTATTATTATTTCTTTTTTCTTTTTTTTTACGGATCTTAACATCAAGATTTTTATTGCCCGCGTTGAGAGCAGAATACAAGCTCGTAACTGACCATTCCTCATCTCTCCAAAGGATTAGGTTTTGATATATTTTTATAAGTGTGGTTGTTTGCTCTTGCATGTGTGTGCGCGTGTATGTGTGTGTGTGTGTGTTTGTTTGTGTATGATTTAGATTGTGCACTTACATATATACATTTTTTTTTTTTTTATTGCCATGATTCAGTTTAACACCGGGGGATTAGGAATTGCTATAGAATGCAATATTAGCATAAACTATTTTGAAGATATGAGTGGACTGTGTTTGTGGCTAACATCCCCAAGTATGTTTAGTCTGTGTGTGTGTGTGTGTGTGTGTGTGTTTGTGTGTACTTATGCATGTGTTATGGATGCATTGGAAAGTTTGCATGTATTTATGTGTGCATGTAATCTTTCGTGTGCACACTCAGGTATGTATTTTTGTTTTCTTATATCTTCATGGGGAGATGAACTTCATTTTTAGCTAATTATTGGAATTACTGTACTTTCTATATTACTTGCCTAGAGTTCTTATTCAGTAAACTGTTTTTTCTTTTCTCTTGAGTAGTGGTTAAAGGCAGTCGTATTTGAGAATAGATAACTAAATTTGCTGCATGTCTTATCAGATGACAGTCTTGTGAGATGGCTTCGATGCAGAAAAGAAAGAAAAATGTAACAATTAAACACAAAGCTTAGCAACACTCACTTGATACTGAAGACAAATCTAGCTTTGCGTTGTTGTAGTCTTCTTTGCGTTTGCGTCTTCCAAGAAGCAATATACTATTCTTTCTGGCCCACGTCCTTCCCATGGGTCAATGATCCACTACCTCGATCATTCTTGTTGCTATAGGGTTCTCCTGTCAGAGTGAAAAGTACGAAGAAAGAAAGAAAAGAAGTGAAAGAAGAAGGAAAAAGAAAGCAAAAAAGGACAAGATAGATAGAAGAAAAGTCAATTTAGTGCCAACTGTATGTAAGGTAACAAGGAATAGTGGCCATATAAACTTTGATTTATTTTATTTGATTTGATTTTTTTCAAAGATCTGACTTCAGTGGGCTGTTTGGTAATAGAGATCGATAAGAAGAATATTGGCTTACTGTAGAGGGTTGTCTTTATTTTTGTGGACTGCTAAAGAAAGCAGGGGAGTTTGTTCATGGCGATCATGAGGAGGGAGAGGCATTTAGGTTTGGGGGAGGTTGGGGGGGTGGAGTAAAGAGGAAAGGAGTGTAGATTGATGTGTCTTAAATAGTATCCAAAACACAGAAGTGAGTGATAAGCTACATAAAGCAGTCTCTGTCCACAGTACATGATTTTTATAATTTTTCTTCTTGGTATGTAGTTGTTTTTTTCACCTTTCGTTCACAATTTACAAAAGAAAAATTGTTTTGACTGTACATTTGTAGATTAAAATAAAGTTTTTTGCATTAAGATGTTCTTGTATAGCACCTGTGGCTTATCATTGTCTTCCAATTGAATTGTATACTAGTATATTAGACCGCTGTACATTTTTCATTCCAGCACTCATAATATTTAGAAGCAATAGTAATTTGGTAATTGGTATTGTATGTCAATTGTTATTTTTTTTTTTTTTTTTTTTTTTTTTTTTTTTTTTTTTGTCATTGATTATAATCTTAATCTTAAAACTCCTTCCCCTCCCATGGTTAAGAAGTATACATTGGGCAGTATTATGGAAGCGTTATCTGTATGTGGTTGAGGAGAATGTTCTAGTCTTGCCGTCAGAAGAAAGTGCTTGGTGGATGTCTAACCGTCCGAGTCGTCTCATCCAGAGAATGCTGTTCCACTGTCCATGGGTTTAAAGTTTGTTCAAACTGAAGTGCTTTACTGTTTGAGAACCATGTTGTTAAGAGTGAAGAAAAGTAATGGAAAAGAAGAAAATAGTATAAAATATTGATGAAGAGAAATGTGAATTGAAAAGGAAGGAAGCGCTTTTACAATTGTGACAGTGATTTAATCTGTTGTCCTCTTTCTGGGACTCGTTGCTTAAAGTCTGTGCGAAAAGAAATAGAAAAAGAAGAATGAAAATAAAGATGATAATCATAACATAAAAAAGAGCATGTTGAAATCCCAGTGACTTGGCTCACTAAACTGGAGGACCTCTTAGCTTAAAAATTTACATCATGTCATTGTTAAAGAAGAAATTTTTGTGTTTGATAAAAAATTAAAAAACTCTCTGCATGTTTATAGTAAATAATTGGTAATATGTAGCTCACATACACTGAAATTCTGTTAATGATTGCAGTGATTAACATGTTGATTTAGATGTATGTATGATGTACAATGCCTTACAGGTTTGAGAAAGTTGTATTGTAGATTACTTTTGTGGTGTATAAAGTTGGGTGTCCAGGTGTGCCTGGAGACTGTTTCTCGTTTCCCTGTAAATGTATCTGTGAAATACTCGTGTACTGAGATAGTGTTAAGCTATTGTATAAAGGCATAGAAGTGTATACTAGTGGCATCCTGTTATTCCCCCTCTGGAACCTTGACCCTTCTTAATGACCCCCCCTCCCCCTCCACCCCTTTTCTCTCTGTATCTCCCGTTTCTCTTCCTCCGCGTTGTTATGAGCCTGTTTTTGGTGAGCAGCAAAGAGATAAGTTGTTGGCCAAAGATGGTATGTAGTAGGAGACACGTAGATTTAGTGTGCGTGGTCGGATGGGAAGTAATTCAGGCTGGGGCCTGACTTCAAACTTGTTATTTATTATTTTTTATAAATCCTTTTTTATTATATATATTTATTTTTCTTTCTTTTGTCTTTCTTTTTTTATCTGGTTCTTGTTTCATGCAGCAAAATAGATTTTTAATGTTGTGTAGATGTGGGCTTCATTTCTCTAGTCTGGCAAGGTACTAAATTTGTTTGATGAAAACCCTTACATTTTGATACAGGTTGCTTATATTTTTGTGTAATTAAAGAAAATTTGAATATATTACTTTTGTAATATGATGTTTGTGCTATTTACTGAGTAAACATTTACCCCAAAATGTTGCTCCAATTGCTCTTATCTGATTTAGTGTGGTACATGATTTTAATATGAAGACATCAGTTCAATTGTGAAGCAGAAGACTACAATGATATTTTTATGGCTTTCCAGCAAATCTGAGCAACAATATTTGAAGTGGCAAAAAAGAAACAGTTTTGTGTGTTGTATAAAAAAGATGTGGGAAGTACTATTTCTTCAGAAATCGTGTACATGTGACTATTATGATCAATAGTGTTGCTCTCTCTTAGACGTGTTTTGTGATATCTCTCAATGCTGTGCATGGCAAGAGATGTAACAATTTATGAATGTCCTTCCATCTTGTTACAGTTAACAAACTGGTTGGTTTTATAGGGTGTTTTGAAAGAGACATTGATGAAAAGTGATGGTGTAATTTTAGTTACTTTAATACCAGCAAATGCTTTTTTCTTTCTTTTACTGGTACTTCTAGTACTTTCATATCTTTTATGGAGTATGTATGTTTGTTCAATTATCAGGCAATTCTTTATTTCCCCCCTTCTTCTCTTGCTTTTTTGTGGGCTCTGGTTCAGTATGCAAAGACCTGGCAGTATATTGCCTTACATGTATATGATGTCAGTATTATATCATCAGTATAGGACAGCTGGTGGTGGTGGTGCAAGTGGCAAGATTATATATAAATATATTTTTCTGAGAGGATTAATGATAAAGGAAGAGAAAAGTCTTATAAGATTTGTTTTTATATGTTTTATATACAGTTTGTTGACCATATTGTGTACAGATTGACCATGGAACAGCATATCCAACAAAGTTTATGCCATGTCGCTCACTATACGAAGAGTTCGAAGCCATGCCTCCTGCACAGCAAGAAGCAGCACTTTGCTGATATTTGGGAGTAAGTTAGAGTTACAGATCACACACACATACCTTGTTACATTTTGTAGAATCAAATGACTGGGAAAAATCAGTCTACACACACACTTCGTAGAATAATGAGAAGTCTGTATTTTTTATTTTCTTTTTTTCTTTTTTTTCCTTTTTAGAGGATGTGGATGTTTGAGGGTGATGATGGAGGTGGTTATATGGGAATGTTGCTGTGTTGCATTTTCATTGATGGAAGCACTTAATAGAATTGTACATAATCTTATATATATATTTATATATATACATATATATATTACATTGAATCTCATTTGTTTATAAGTTTGCAGAGTTTATCTAAGCTGTATAAGCTTTTAAAGTGTGCAAGTGCAGTGATTTCCATTTATATGCATGGGGATATATATCAGTCAGATTTCGACACTTAGATCCTTAATTCAGAGTTTAGCAGATGCGAGAGTTTATATTGTTATGTGACCTTTTTATGGTCTTACTGCGACAATTGGCTGCAAGTTCCATGTGTTTATAGATGTTCAGATAAACACAATTATGCATTTATATTAATATTTAGGGAACATGCCACACAGATACAAACATTAACATTTACACAAACAACTATCTGTATGCATTTATAAAGTTGACATATGCTTCTTGAGTTGACATATATTTTTTTTTTATATGCAGTTATCAGTCTGCATGCCATTGGTGATTTAGAAGTAAAGCTGTTGATCCACATGGGCAAACAACTAAACTGCTTGCCATGAAAGGAAATAAACTATAGTAATAAACTAATAACGTAAGGAATATATAAGTATATTTACTTGGATCAGGCACATTATGAGGTGCCGTCATTCACAACCTGAAAGGTGTGTGTATGTCAGCGAGCTGTCTCATGGGTAGGGTGCTTGCACTTGCACTCGCTACTGCCTTCAAAGGGTGTGCCACCACCCTCCTGTCCCCCAGCTCCCGGGTCTCGCATTCTCTTGCCACTGGATGATTGATAGCCCCCTCTCGTAGCTCTCCAGGTCCACACACCTCTAGGTCTTCGCCACCAATGTTGTACCAATCAGTAAGTGGTGAGGGTTGCCGCTTCACACTCCAGTGGTGATATAAAGAAGAAATGGTGCCTGAGTGCGTTGCCTCTTCTCTCTCGATGTGTCTCCATCATATGTGTTCAGACTGCACGAAGATTGTACATTTGTTATTTCATCTTCCCGAGGAAACTGAATGTAAGATATTAATTTTATCTCGCCCGATTGGTTGGTTAATACGCCTCGTGTCGATTTTAAGATTTTTGCAACCCACATGTACCTCAGATTTGAAGCAAGATGTAGATGCGATTTACTGTCAATGATTCTTGTAGTTCGTTTTCTTTTTTTTTCATTTTGCTGCAAACGAAGTAAAGAAGGAAATTATAGTTGATTTTACTTTATAGTTGATGTTGCTTCTCCCCCGCCAGCTAGGGAATTTTCCCCAGATGCTACCACAATATGAAGATTCCAGGGTTGCGCCCTCTATAAGTCGTGTTGTTCAGTGTCACCGTCATGTTATCTCAGTGTACATAATGCTTAATAAACAAACACGTTCACCAGATACTTTAGTTTACTTAATCCTGTATATACTGTATGTTAGTGCAGTGGATTAGGTAATAATGTTAAACTGCAAAATCTGAAGGGTAATTCATATTTTTTTTATATTACATTTCATCCCAGCAAAAGGGCTCCTTTTTACCCCCCCTTAGGAGACAGAGACTGAGACCCAAGGCAGGGATCTCCCCTGCCTAGGGCCTCAGCCTTCGACTCAACTAATTTTGCATGGTCTTTTCTCCCTCCAGCTCTTTCGTTCTCCTCCCTTCTCCAACCCCTTCTGCTATCTACTTGCTAAGGTGTAAGAGCCGTGCTGAAAGGATGAAAGGCCGACTTTCTGCCAGTTCTGAACGGCCTGAGGGAACCATGGACACGGTATTCCCTTGTTTTGTCGTTTAGCCCATACCCCTCAAGTGGACTGAGGGGTGGACTTTATTTCCCCAACATAACCAAGGCTTCCCATGGCCAGTAATGAAGAAGTAATACCCATATTAGAGGCAATGAGGCAAAGAGCCCCACCGATTCAAACTCTCCCGGCTCCCCGATCCCAGGTTTTCCGTTGATCACGACTCTGAACACCACCTACTACCCACTCCTTAGTGCCTACTAGTACATTATCCTCCCAAGTCGAGACCTACTCTCCCAATTTCTTCAACTTCATCAACTCTACCCCCACAGCGTTCTGCACCATTCCCCCACGATCCTTTGCCCGTTGATGTCGTGGGGGGGGGGGTAGGAGACAAAGACTGTGACCCAATGCAGGGATCTCCCCTGCCAAGGGCCTCAGCCCTCGACTCAACTAATTTCCCCCTCCAGCTTTTTGTTTCCGTCCCTTCTCCAACCCCTTCTACTATCTACTTCCTAAGGTGTAAGAGCCGTGCCGAAAGGATGAAAGGCTGACCTTGTGTCAGTTCTGAACGGCCTGCGGGAACCATGGGCACCATGTAACCTTGTAATACCCTTATTAGGGGCAATGAGGCTTGCCCCTTCATCATATAGCCCCATCGGCTCCCCGACCCCAGGCTCTCCTTTGACCACGACTCTGAACACAAACTACTACCCACTCCTCAATGCCTACTAGTGCATTACCCACCCAAGCGGAGACTCAATCTCCAAAAGACATTCCTACCTTCCCAAGTTCCTCAGATTCATCAACTCTAACCCCGCAACCTTCATCAACCACCCCATCCCTTATTACTACCCTACAGCCTTATTCTCCATCACTTCATAATACTCCCTCTTCCACACGTCCCCCACCATACACCACCACCAACCCTACAAATATTTTAGATACTCTGTTTAGCCCAGCTAAATGGGACCGATTTTTCGTGAACCCTTCTACAGCTCCTTACCCAGGCAGCACTCTTCTCTTTCAAAAATGCCTCCAAAAGCAAGTGGGCAGAGTCCCTTTCTATACCAGACGCGATCGGGCCCGTCTCGTAGCAGTCAGATCAGAAACTGAATCTATAGCACTATCAAATCTAACTGATCATTCTGGCAACCCCATTCCTGCAGAACCTCATATAACCCTTAATACTTGTACCGGAACTCTGTCTCTCTCCCCAGCAAACTGCCCAGTCGATACCAAAGATTGGTCAGACTGTGGAGAAGACTTACTAGGATGCCTCAAAAACCAGGATGTGAAATCAGTACATTGCTACACCATTCTTCCTAGAAGTCAACGAAAGAAACCGATTAACATTGCCAAAATTACTTTCCGTACACATGACCTTCCCTTACGTATCTACATTGGTGGACAATTCCTCCCTATTCGACCATACCAACCCCCTCCCCGTCAATGACAAAACGCGCTTTGAACATCTTGCCAAACACTGCCGTTCCACAGCTCGATGCCCTCATGTG
>NW_020870471.1:288308-295808 GCF_003789085.1 Penaeus vannamei | reverse complement strand
AATAGTAAGCGAAAAAAATATTGTAAAGACATTTTATGTTCTTTCCCTAATTACCTACATACACAAAATATCCTGGGAACAGAACGTGAGCAATACATGTCCAACAGAATCGTGTGCGAATAGGCCGTTTCGAATCCTCCGCTCAACACTGGTTCGAATTTTTAGTGACGGAAACTTGGCATGAATTTACTGTTTTTTGCTCTTTTTTATAATTTGAAAACAAAATTTTGCCCATTTTTACTAAACTTTCTACTTTCTGTAAATCAGAAGATACAAAAATTAGCTAAAATTTCTTATTCTATCATTTCAATATAATAAATATTCGAACATGTAAAAAGATTCACTGGCTTAGAAAAGTATCCCCTGACGTTAAAGTTTCTTTTTCAACTTAATCTAAGAAAAATGGAAATATTTTATGTCTACGAAATTCTGGACGGTAGATGGCACGGCTGCAATTTTAGGGAATTCGTCTGCTGCTACGAAAAATAAATTGCAGTGGTGCCACGTTTTCTTAAAGATATTTGAAAGTATTTTCTTCGTGATGTGAGATTTTATCTTAGCTAACCCTCTTATAAGAATTAATAAAAAACAATTAAGCAAACCATTCACAAAGTAGGGTGACAGTTCATAAAAATAACCGGAATATATATTTTTTAACTCCGTAGACCCCGCCATGCACACTCAAGGCAGAGAGACGGAGGCTGGGGCTCGCTAGGGTGACACGTGGTCGCCTTCAGTATGCTTTTCCTTGTGTAATTTACGATATTTGCTTTCGATGCGGTTCACACTACGCCTGCGGATATCACCTGTGGTCAGACATAAAAAGGTGAGGATAATTATAATGTTTTGTTATAGAAGTAGCCGTTATTCTCAGACTAAAACATTAGAACACGCGCACGCACGCCCGAACGCACGCCCGCACGCACACACGCAAATACATACAAAGACACATGTACCCATACATCAACAGCCGCACGCACACGCACATAACTTTTATACAATTGAGATCATGCACTTACGATGATAAGGTGAAGAGTAGGCCTATAGCAAGTATAAATGGCTACAACATGCAGTCACGTTCTCTTTTAAGATTGTGTCAACATCACTAACTCCTTGATTATTAGATTCGTCATTAGCCAATTGCAGTACATTTAATGCACAATGCGTTTAAACTATAAATGTGAAGAAAATGCAATGTATTAGTTTTATTAGAGAAAAATTAACTGAAATATGACGGGATTTCCAAAGAGTTAACCTAACCGAAGCAAATCATAGTGTTTTTTTCGGATTTTCTTTCGGTTCAATATATATATATATATATCTATATATATATCTAAAATACCATATATAATACTATATATATATATATAATATATATAATATATATACCATACTATATGAAAACGTAATCCATGTTGACAAATGTAGAAAAGGTATGAAATGAGACTGCGATATCTTCACAATACAAGAGATGTAAATACATCTCTTGTATTGTGAAGATGTCCAGTCTCATATCATACCTTTTTCTACCAAATATATTATATATATATATATATATATATATATACTATACATATATATATATATATATATATATATATATAATAATATATAATCTATTCTACTTTTCTTTTTCTTAATATTATTCATATTCTTTTTCGTCTTGTTATAACTATTTTCTCTTTTACTTTTTCTTATTACTGCTTATCATTATTATTAGTAGTATCAGTACAGTTATTACCATTAGCAATACAATTATTATCATTATTATTGTTAATGTTTTTCTTCTTCTCTATACTATTATTATTATTATTATTATTATTATTATTATTATTATTTATTTATTATTATTATTATTATACCATTATTAATATTACTCTAATGATAATGATGATTATGATGATGATGGTGACGATGGTGATGATGATGAGGAGGATGATAATTATTGCCATTACATTCATTGCTGAATAACCGTAATTAATGTTAATATTATTGGTATTATTAATATTATTGTTATTGTTAATAGTCTTTTTGTTATTGTTGTTATTGCATTATGATTGTTGTTAGTATTGTTATTAAAATGGTTGTTATCATTGTTCTTATTGTTTTTTTATTGTTATTATTAATATTATTGTTGTTTTCTTGTAGTGGTTGTTGTTGTTATCATTATCATTACCATAATTATTATTGTTATCATTTCATCATTATTATTATTATTATTGTTATTATTATTATTATTATTATTATTATTATTATTATTATTATTATTATAATGATGATGATGATTATTGTTTTTATTAGTAACAATGTGTATGTGCATGAGCGTGTGTGTATATATGTGAGTGTGAGTGTGAGTGTGTGTGTTTGTGTATGCGTGTGCGCACATGTTTGTATTTTTGTTTACATTTACGGAGTAGGAGAGTAAGGAGGAAAGGGATTGATGCTCATATAACTGTTATTTCCTTTAAGAGAAAATATGTTACCAGTTCGAGGAAAAGGGATGGATGAGATGAATTTAGAGGAAAATCAGATGCATGAGTGTTTCTGTGTAGAATAATCACTATCCATACACATTCACACTTTTGTAAACACCCATACACATACACACATCAACATATACATACTCACACACACACACACACACACACACACACACACACACACACACACACACACACACACACACACACACACACACACACACACACACACACACACACACACACACACACACACACACACACACACACACACACACACACACACACACAGACACACACACACACCACACACACACACACACACACACACACACACACACACACACACACACACACACACACACACACACACACAACACACAAACATACACACATCAACGCAAATACGCAAAAACACATACACACGCACCCATAAAAACACACAAACACCCACTGGCACACACACAGACACACATACAAAAAACAACAACGGACACAACAAAACACACACTGACACAGCCGTATTTACATGGAAGTATCATTATGCCTAAACACGCGCCCGCGAGCATATACTCCAAGCGGGGGAGACCGAAGACGTACAATCGTGGCCAGACCGAAAGGAGGTGTGGGGGTGGGGTGGGGTGGGGGGTGGTGGGGGAATGAATAGGAATAGGGAATAGGGAATGGGGGATGGGGGTGGGGTGGTGGGGGGTGTCTCTGTACTAACACTAAGATTAATGACAGTTCGCGGTCACGCCATCAGTCTTGTGGTGTTGGCCGCCCGCTGTCCGCCCCTGCAGTCCTCACTACAAGGGATTCAACCCCTTATACTCCTTCGTCCTTATACTCCCCGTCTTCTGCCCCCCCTGCCATTATCCCGGAAGGCAAAAAAAAAAAGGGGAGGGGGATCTCATCAATTCCTTTTTTTCCAATCGGGGAAACTCAATCCCTCACAGGGCGATTCGGAATCCCCTTTCGGTGCAAACACCTTTTTTTTCGGACGAACCACCATTCTTTCTCCTTATTGCTCCTCAACCTAACCTCCTTTCTTCTCTTTTCTTCTCCTTCTCTTTTCCTCCTCCCTTCCTTCCTTTCTTTAAGCGCTTTCCCATTCTGTTTACCCCTCTTACGACCCCCGTACACATCCACCCTCGATCCACAAGACCACCCGCTACGACCTCGGAGGCGATAAGAAAACAGAAGTTCGGGATAAAACGGCGACTATCTAAGTCTGCCCTCGAAGAAAACGGATCCCAGATAAATGACGCGGGCTTTCCCTCCCTTGTACAAAGAACTCTAATGATCGACAATTTGGAGTTTTCTTTTTTTGTATTCTTTTCTAACTCTTTCTTTTTTTTGTATTTTTATTTTTTTCTTATTTGAGATAGTTTATCCTAATTTTCGTTTTCGTTCGGTAAGAGAAGACTAAAAGGGTTAGTTTTTAGGTTAAAAGATATTGCAAACAGCGATAAGACGTTATTTTCATATCATGTCTGTATATGTATGTCATATGACTATTTTTCTGTATTTTTAACTACAGATTTTTTCTAATTTTGTGTATTTTCACTCTGGCCTTTAAACCTTCTTATCAAAGAAAAGAAGAAGAAAAAGAAACAAAACGAAAATCAAAATTCAAGAGAGCGATAGATAACCACAGATTGAATCGAAACTCCGAATAAAAAATAAATAGAAATAGAAAAAAAATCAATTTATCCCCCAAAAACATGAATTTTTCAAACGGGTCATTTGTTTCTTCCACTCACTGAACCGGAAACCGAAGCTAATCGTATGAACTGAATTTTCCTATCGACTTTACATATATTCCCTTCGAGGTGCATTTGTTAGCTGCTGATAGCGGCGAAGAAGGGATAGGGAGAGGAGGGGAGGGGGGGGGAGAGGGGGGAGGGTGGGGGAGGGGGAGGGGGGTGGGGGGAGAGGAGAAGAGGGTGGGGGGAGGGAAGGGAGGTGAGAGGAGGGGGAGGGGGACGGGAGAAGAGGAGAGGAGGGAAGAGGGGAGGGGAGGGGACGGGAGGAGAGGAGAGGGAGGGAAAAGGGGGAGAGGAAAAGGGAGAGAGGAAGGGGTGGAATAGAGTGGAGGGGAAAGAGAGTAGGGGAGAAAAGAGAGGATAGAAAAGAAAAGAAAGGAGAGAAAGGAAAAGAGAGAGAGGACAAGAGAGAGGGAAGGGGAGGGGAGGGGTGGGTAGGGAAAGGAGAGAGAGGGTAGGGAGGGGAGGGGAGGGGAGAAAAGAGGAGAGATGAGAAGAGGAAGAGGGGAAGAGGAGGAGGGTATATAGAAAAGGGGGAAAGATACAGAAAGGGAGGGAGGTACAGATATGGTGTGCGGGAATATCGAGAAGGTGGGGGTGAATTCAGGGAGGAAAGGTGTAGGGGGTAGGGAGGGGGTGGGGGAACTTGGAGAAAAAGGGAGATTCAAAGAAAAGTGATGGGAGTGAGGATACAGTTTGAAGGGGGGGGGGGGGGTCGGATACAGAAAGGGAGGTAAATACAGATAGGGAATAAGATACAGAAGGTAGGTTTGTATATCAAGAGGAGGAAGGGAAAAAGGGGGAGGGGAGGGGAGGGAGATTTAAAGAAAATGAGGGAGATATAGGAAAGGGAGGGAGTACAGATACGAGGAGGGGGGGGGGTAGAGAGAAAGAGGGAGCGATTTTAGAGGAGGGAAGTGGGGGTGGGGGAAGGGTGGAAGGTTTTAGAGGAAAGGGGAGAGAGGGGAAGAGGGAGGTAGAGGAAGGGAGGGAAATGGGATAGAGGAAAGTGGAGGGAAGAGAATTTAAGGGAAAGGAGGGGAGAGGAGGTAGAGGAAAGGGGAGGAGAGGGAAATTAGGGAAGGGAGGGGGATAAAGCGAGATAGAGGAAGGGAGGAGGAAATAGAGAAAGGAAGGGAAGGGTATGGGGACAGGAGGTGGATGTGGATTCCGAAGAGGGAGTGGGCGGTGGAAGAAGGGGAGGGAAAGGGGATAGGGAAAAAGAAAGGAGGGACAGGAAGGAAGGAGGAATAGAGAAAGGAGGAAAATTGATGCGAAAAATAGGGGGGGGGGAATCAGAGAAGGGAGAGGAAGGGGGAGGAGGGTTTAGAGGAAAGAAGGGAGAGGGAGAGGTAGAGGAAGAGAGGAGAAAGGGAGGCAAAGGAAAGTGAGAGAGCGAATTTAGAAAGAGGTGCAAAGGGAGGACAAGAAAGGGGAGAGGGATAGAGAGGGAGTGAAGGAAGGAGCACAAAGGAAAAGGAAAGAAGAAAGGGGAGGACGCAAAGATGAAAAGAGAACAGAAAATGGTTACGAAAAGGGAGACGCGGAGGAGGAGGAAGAAAGTGGAGGAAGGAAAAACAGCAACCTCTTCTTTCTTATGTCTTGTCTATTATTCATTTTTTTGTTCTTTTTCTTCTTTTTCCTCCATCCACTTCCCTCTCTGTCTGTCTGTCTGTTCATCTTCCTGTATGTGTATGTGTCTATCTATCTGTCTGTTTATTTATCTATCTGTCTATCTATCTATCTATATGTCTGTCTGTCTATCTTCACATTTCTCTCAGTCTCTATTTTAGTTTATTTACTAACTATTTCTTCCTATAATTCTCTTGCGATGTCAAGAATGTTCCTTTTCTAAACACTATCTCGTTTCCACCTTGTTTAAATGTATTCCTTGCATAAACCTTCCGCTTTTTTCAATCCTATGCACATCCGCAATCGTCCACTTCTCTCTGTCTGTCCTGTTTGTAATATTTTCATCTTCCTATCTGTGTATTCTGTCTATCTGTCTGTCCCATCTGTTTAATATATTGTGCTGTTTATTTATCTATCTGTCTATCTATCTATCTATATGTCTGTCTGTCTATCTTCCTGTTTCTCTCAGTTCTCTAATTTTAGTTTATTTACTAACTATTTCTTCCTATAATTCTCTTGCGATGTCAAGAATGTTCCTTTTCTAAACACTATCTCGTTTCCACCTTCGTTTAACCTTCCCTTTTTCTACCTGGCCATTTCACAACATCTTCAGTCTCTCTCTCTCTCTTTCTCTTTATGTTTATGTTTTATGTTTATGTTATCTCTCTCTCTCTCTCTTTTTCGTTTTCTCTTTCTATCCTTGCTCATCTCTCTCGTCTCTCTCTCTCTCTCTCTCTCTCTCTCTCTCTCTTCTCTCTCTCTCTCTCTCTCTCTCTCTCTTCTTCTCTCTCTCTCCTCTCTCTCTCTCTCTCTCTCTCTCTCTCTTCTCTGCTCTCTCTCCTCTCTCTCTCTCTCTCTCTCTCTCTCTCTCTCTTCTCTCTCTCTCTCTCTCGTCGTCGTCGTCGTCGTCGTCGTCCTCCTCCTCCTCCTTCCTCCCTCTCCTCCTCCTCCTCCTCCTCCTCCTCCTCCTCCTCCTCCTCCTCCTCCTCCTCCTTCCTCCTCCTCCTCTTCTTCTTCTTCTTCTTCTTCTTCTTCTTCTTCCTCTTCTTCCTCTCCTCTCCTTCCTCCTCCTCCTCCTCTCTCTCTTCTTTCTCTCTGCTCTCTCCCCCCTCCCTTCCCCTCCTCTTCCTCCTCCACTTCCTACACCTCCTCTTCCTCTTTTTCCTCTTCCTCCTGCATTTCGTCATAGTTTCTGGTAATCAGTTTCAGACAGTTGAAAAAACGAAAAGATTAAAAAAGTCTGAATTGAATATAAAGAGATGCATGTAAAGGGACGCGGTTGCCATGGTTACCTTACTTAAACAGACATGGAGAGGGTGAAGAAATGCGTCTCTCAGTTTCTGTTTCTGTTCTTGTTTGTCTCTGACTCTGTCTCAGTCTCTCTCTGTCTGTCTGTGTCTGTCTCTGTCTCTGTCTCTGTCTCTCTCTCTCTCTCTCTCCTCTCTCTCTCTCTCTCTCTTCTCTCTCTTCTCTGTGTGTGTGTGTGTATGTGTGTGTGTCTGTCTGTTTGTCTGTATCTCTCTGTCTCTTTCTCTGTCTGTTTGTTCTATCTGTCTCCTCTCTTCTCTCTCTCTCTCTCTCTCTCTCTCTCTCTCTCTCTCTCTCTCTCTCTCTCTCTCTCT
>NW_020870471.1:255808-283308 GCF_003789085.1 Penaeus vannamei | reverse complement strand
TTTTTAATCTCCATTCTAAAATGTGTCGGCTGCTTTTTATAGCTTTCGTGTAGGTGTGTACGTATGTGGGCTATGTATGCATGTATGTATTTATGCACATACATGTGCATGTATATATATATAAATATATATAATAATAATAATATATATATATATATATACATAAATAATATTATATATATATATATATATATATATATATATATATATATATAACACATGTATGCATAAATACATTATATATGTATGTATATATATATATATATATATATATATATATAATATATATACACATACATGTATATGTACATATATATGTCATGCACGCACGCACGCACAGACACACACACAGCACACACACAGACACACACACACACACACACACACACACACACACACACACACACACACACACACACACACACACACACACACACACACACACACACAAACATGTGTGTGTGTGTATGTGTGTGTGTATGTATGTATGTATGTATGTATGCATGTATGTATGTATTTGTGTGTGTCCATGTATCCATGTATATGTATGGTTTATAAGTATATGTGTGTATTAAGGTATGCGCGCATGTATCGCACATGCATGTACAAATACAAGTGTGTTTATTGGTATGTATATATGTACATATCCATCGCCTCTATGCCCGCACAATACATATGATATTTGTGATATTCAAAATTCTTACTAACAAGAACCATCTTTCTCCCAAGCGAACGAACAAACCCAGCAAGAAGACCGAAAAAAGCCACAGAAAAACCATACACCGTTCAGCGAGTGTGACACCGGAAGGTAAGGTTTATTTACGTTTCGTTACCATCTTGGCCACCTGCTCAGGCGTGGGTGAGTGGAGTTTTACATGTATTCGACATAGTTAAGTATTCTTTATTGATGTGATTGTCCGTGTTGAAGGGAACATATAGATCATATTATCAAAAGTATGTGAAGTTGATGTAGGTAAGTATTTAAACGTGGGTAGGCTTTTCCTTAGACTGTTGGGTAAGAAGAGGTTCAGAGTAAAACGGAGGTTTGTAGTAAAAAAATCTTAGAGGTTTAGAGATGTATGATGAGGTAGATAAATGAAGGTGTGAAGGTAAGTTAAGTGTCGTTACCATCTTGGCTACCTGTTCATATATTCGACATATTTAATTATTCTTGACTGATGTGATTGTCCGTGTTGAAGGGAACATATAGATCATATTATCAAAAGTATGTGAAGTTGATGTAGGTAAGTATTTAAACGTGGGTGGGAATTTCCTTAGACTTGGGTAAGAGCATTTCGAGGTAAAACGGAGGTTTGTAGGAAAAAAAAGTTGAGGTTTAGAGATGTATGATTAGGTAGATAAATGAAGGTATGAAGGTAAGTTCAGTTTCATTACCACCATGGGTACCTGTTCATATATTCGACATACATAATTATTCTGGACTGATGTGATTGCACGTGGTAGAGGGAAATGTAGATCATTTTATCAAAAGTATGACGAGATGATATGGGTAAGTATTTAAACGTGGGTAGGCTTTTCCTTAGACTGTTGGGTAAGAAAAGGTTCGGAGTAAAAGGTTTATTGGAAAAAAAAACTGTATGATGAGATAGATAAATATAAATGTGATGTGATGCAGTCGATAGATGTGTTTTGACTGTTTTTCGGTTTTGTTTTGTTAATCTAGTTAAAAGCTTGTTTTTTTTATATAATATACGAACAAATGTTTGTCTCAAAATGTATAAAAGAATAATAATAATGATAATGATAAATATAATGATAATAACAACAATGATAATAATGATAAAAATAATAATAATAATAATGATAGTAATAATGATAATAATAATAATAATAAAATACGCGTTACTATAATCTTCGCCCAAATATACATTTGTTGTTCAGGTACTTCCATATTTTTGAAATTACAGCTTATGTTGTTAAATCCGGTGATGTTGTGTTGATGGGAGGGGGGCAAGGGGGAAGGGGGGTCGAAGCCGGGCTTTGTGGGGCTCATCCTCCTCTCGTCACTCCCCCCCCCCCCGCTTTATCCCCTCCTCTTTCTCTACCGCCCTCCCCTCTCCCCTTCTCTCTCTTCACTGCCTTTCCCTCTCTGTCTCTATCCCTCTGTCTCCCTCTACAACCCCCTCTCTCTCTTTTCTTTATCTCTTCTCTTCTCTCTCTCTCTCTGTCTTTGTCTCGTTTTCTCTCTCTCTCTCTCTCTCTCTCTCTCTCTCTCTCTCTCTCTCTCTCTCTCTCTCTCTCTCTCTCTCTCTCTCTCTCTCTCTCCTCTCTCTCTCTCCTCCTCTCCCTCCCTCCCCTCCCTCCCTCCCTCCTCCCTCCCTCTCTCTCTCTCTCTCTCTCTCTCTCTCTCTCTCTCTCTCTCTCTCTCTCTCTCTCTCCTCTCTCTCTCTCTCTCTCTCTCTCCTCTCTCTCTCTCTCTCTCTCTCTCTCCCTTCCTCCCTCCCCTCCCTCCCCTCCCTCCTCCTTTCTCTCTATCCTCTCCTTCTCTCTCCCTCTCCTTCTCTCTCTCTCCTCTCCTTCTCTCTTTCTCCTTCTCTCTCTCCCTCTCCTCTCTCTCTCTCCCCTTCTCTCTCTCCCTCCCCTTCTTTCTCTCCTTCCCTCCCACTCCTCTCTCACCCTCCTCCCTTCGCTAATGCCAAAAATCGTTCTCTTATGTCTGCGATGTCGTATTTTTTCTCTTCGTTTGTTTTCTTGCATTTCTTTTTCTCCTGTTTTATATTTATGTGTATATTTTTCCCCCAAAGTTATTGATTATGGTGAAAGGAAGAGTGAGAAATTAAAACAGGGAGATAGTTGAACATTTACTAAGATATTCTAGTGAATAAGATATTTTTTGTACGATTTTCTAAAGTAATTTCGAGATAGGGAATAAATGTTGACAACTAAGCCTATATAAAAGATTGTAAGCAACGAATTAGCGAGAATCGGAGGCGAAGAAGGAAAGAAGAAGAAAAATGAGAGATAACAAGAAAGATGGAGATAAGAAGGAAGAGGGGAAGTGGGCGACGGGAGAAAAGAAGTGATTAAGGGACGAAGTACAAGTGGAGGGCGTCTATAAAACACGAAAGAGGGAGAAGGGGAGAAGCGAGGAGAGGGAGAAAATAGGAGGGAGAGGGAGAGAAGAGATGAGAGAGGGGAGGAGGGGGAAAAAGAGGAGAGTGGAGGTAGGGAAGAGGGGGAAGGGAGGAGAATGGAGAGAGAAAGAGGGAGGAGGGGAAGAGAAGAAGAGAGGAGGAGGGAAGAGGAGAGAGAGAGGGAGAGGGAAGAAGGGAAAGAGAGGGAGAGGGGAGAAGGGGGAGATGAGAGAAGAAAGGAAAGGGAGAGGGAGAGAAGTGAGAGAGAAGAGAAACAGAGGGGAGGAGGGAGAGAGGGAGAGGGGAAGATGAGAGGACGCAGAGAGGGGAAAATAGATGAAAGGGAGAGGGGAGAAGGGGGAGATGAGAGAAGAAAGGAAAGGGAGAGGGAGAGAAGGGAGAGAGAAGAGAAATAGAGGGGAGGAGGGGGAGAGGGAGAGGGTAAGATGAGAGGAGGGCAGAGAGGGGAAATAGATGAAAGGGAGAGGGAAAGAAGAGGAGTGAGAAGAGAAAAAAAGAGGGGAGGAGAGAGTAGAGAAGGGAAGAGGAAAAGATGAGAGGAGGAAAGAGAGGGGAGAAGGGAAGAGGGAGAGGGGAAAAAGAGAGGAGGGAAGAGAGGGAGAAGGGGAAGAGGGGGGGGAGAGAGGGGGAAGATGAGAGGAGGGAAGAGAGGGGAGAGAAGGGGAAGAGGGATAAAGAGCGAGTCTAGAGCTGTACTTCATCCCCTCGCTCTCGCCGTCGTCGTCGTCGGAGGTGGCGTCAGATTACCGTAATGGGCTCGATCTGCCTAGTATTCATTGCTCGACCTTATCATTGAGGCGAATTAGAGAAAGCGGAGTCTCTCTCTCTCGCTCGCTCTGTCGCTCTGTCTCTCTCTCTTTATCTGTGTTTTTTGTCTCTGTTTCTGTCTGGCTCATTGTCTCTTGTCATTGTCTGTCAGATTGTCTGTATGTTTGTCTCTCGCTCGCTCGCTCGCTCTGTCGCTCTGTTTGTCTCCCTTTTATCTCTTGTTTTTTTGTCTCTGTTTCTGTCTGGATTATTGTCTCTGTATGATTGTCTGTGTGTTTGATTCTGTCTCTGTTTGATGGGCTGTCTGTTTGTATGTTTGGCTGTCTGCTCTCTCTCTCTGCTCTCTCTCTCTCTCTCTCTTCTCTCTCTCTCTCTCCTCTCTCTCTCTCCCCTCTCTCTCTCTCTCTCTCTCTCTCTCCTCTCTCTCACTCCCTCTCTCTCTCCTCTCCTCCTCTCTCCCTCTCTCTCTCTCTCTCTCTTCTCTCTCTCTCTCTCTCTCTCTCTCTCTCCTCTCTCTCTCTCTCCTCTCTCTCTCTCTCTCTCTCTCTCTCCTCTCTTCTCCTCTCTCTCTCTCCCCTCCCTCTCCCTCTCCCTCTTCTCTCCTCTCTCTCTCTCTCTCTCTCTCTCTCTCTCTCTCTCTCTCTCTCTCTCTTTCTCCTCTCTCTCTCTCTCTCTCTCTCCTCTCTCTCTCTCTCTCTCCTCTCCTCTCTTCACTCTCTCTCTCTCTCTCTCCTCTCTCTCTCTCTCTCTCTCTCCTCTCTCTCTTCTCTCTCTCTCTCTCCTCTCTCTCTCTCTTCTCTCTCTCTACCCTTTCTCCCCCTCTCCTCTTCTCTCTCTCTCTCCTCTCTCTTCTCCTCTCTCTCTCTCTCCTCCCTCTCTCTCTCTCTCTCTCCCTCCCCTCTCCCTCCCTCCCTCCTCCCTCTCTCTCTCTCTCTCTCTCTCTCTCTCTCTCTCTCTCTCCTCTCTCTCTCCCAGCAAGAGGGCAAAAAATGGTTAAGAATACTCTTTTCTTCCCCCCACTTGGCTCGATTAAGTGCGGACGGGCGATGAGTCGGGCGAAGGTAGATATGCTAAGATTAAAATGCCATATAAATCATCATTCCCCCTTTGTAAATGACTCCCCCTCCCCTTTCCCTCCCTTTCCCCTTACCCTTCATGGCCGAGCGAAGAGAAGAGGGACGCCGAGCGAAAGGTTGTGAGAAAAACCGAGATCGTTTTCCCCTCTCCCCCCCCCTTTCTCCCCTTTCCCTCTCCTTCCCATTCCTTCGCCCCCCCCCTTTCTCCCTCTCCATCCCCCCCCCTTTCGCCTCCTTTTTCTCCCTCTCCTTCCCCTCATTTCGCTCTCACTTTCTCCCCTCCTCCCTCCCTTTCGCCCCCTTTCTCCTTTCCTCCCACCCACCCTCTTTCTCCCTCTCCTTCCTCCCTTTCGCCCCCTTTCTCCTTTTCCCCCCCTCCCCCTTTCGCTCCCTTTCTCCCTCTCCTCCTCCACCCCTTTCACCCCCCTTTCTCCTCCTTCCCCCCTTTCGCCCCCTTTCTCCCTCCCCCCCCTTTCTCCTCTCCCCTTCCCCTCTCCCTCCCTTCCTTCCCCCTTTCTCCCTCCCTCCTTTCTCCCTCTTCCTTTTCCCCCCCCCCCCTTTCTCCCTCTCCTTCCTTCCCCCCCTTTTCTCCCTCTCCTTCCTCCCCCCCTTTCTCCTCTCCTTCCTCCCCCTCCCCTTTTCCCCCCCTTTTCCCTCTCCTTCCTTCCCCCCTTTCTCCCTCTCCTTCCCTCCTTCCCCCCCCCCCCCCGCTCTCCTCCCCGCCCCTTTCCCCTCCCCCCTTTTCTCCCCCTTAAGAGGCGACGTTGAGACAGGATCTGCCTAATGTCTGTATCATAGTGTTAGATTTATTCCCGTTTCCCGCGCGATCTCCGGAGTTCCCGCGCTGGTAATGTTTACAGGACGTGAGGCGCTTTCCTTTTTTCTGTGTTTTTGGTTCTTTGTTTTTGTTGTTTGTTTTTATTGTTGTTGTTTATTGTGTTTTTGTTGTTTTTATTGTTGTGTGTTGTTATTTTTATTGTGTTTGTTGTTTTTTTGTTCTTTGGTTTGCTTGTTGTTCTCTTTTGGTTTGTCATATTTAGTTTTTTTTCATATTAAAAAAAATGGGGTACTTTTGCGCACATTTTTATTTAATTTTTTTATTTGTACTCACTTTATATGCAAATATTTCTTCTTTGATATTTATATATTTATTTCTCTTTCTTTTTTGTATGTATTTAATTTCTTAATTACTGTTTTTCTTGGGTTTTATTCCTTTTATATCTTTTAAAGACAAATCATCACACATGAGAATTGGCTTATCTATGTTTTTTCCGTCTTTATCCACTATTTTCTTCTTGTATGTTATGTTGATGCTATCTTCCTTTTTTGTTTCTTTTCCTATATTTTTTCTTTTTATTTCTCCTTGTCCTCTATGTTCTTGTTGTATGTTTTTGTTAATGCTATCTCCGTTTTTTTCTGTTTTCCTTCTTTTTCTTCTCTCTCTCGCTCTTTTATTCTCTCTCTTATTCCTCTCTCCCCTTTTCTTCTTTTTTCTCTCTCTTATTCCCTCTCTTCCCCCCCTCCCTCCCTCCCTCCATCTCTACCCTCCCTCCTTCTTCTTCTTTTCTCTTTTTTTTCTTTTCCTTTTTTTTCTTCTTCTCCATCTCCTTTTCCTTCTCCCTCTCCTTTATTTTTCTTTTTTCTTTTTTTCTCCATTTTATTTTCCCTCTCCATCTACCACTTCTTTTTCCTTCTTTTTCTTCTCCACTTCATTTCCCTTTCCCTCTCCCTCTTCTTTTTTTTCCTTTTCCTTCTCTTTCTTCTTCACCATCGTCATCAGCTTCTTCATTTTCTTCTTCTCTCTCATCTTAATTAAGCAGATATCAGATAATGAGCTTTAAAAAAACGCTAAATGACTCATTACGATATTATCCCTTTATGAATATGTAAAAACACCCCCTCTCCCCCCCCCCACCCCATCGTAGCCGTAATCCCCCATTTCATTGTCCCATTTTTCGTCTCGCTGTTGCCATGTTGCCCATTACGCACCCATTCCCCATTTCATAATCTCCTTTTGTTCCCATTCCATTCCCAGTGCGTTCCCATTGCTACTGCGGGAGACGTCTTTGTGCTTCGTAGTCGCGTCGTGTGTTCCCCATTCCAGAGAATCACCCCATTCCTCATTTCGTGATCCTGTTCTGCGTTCCGCATCTCCCATCCCCCATTTCCGTTCCCATTCCCACTTCACTCCATCCCTTTTCCATCGGGTCTTTCTGCATTCCCACTTCACCATCCCTTTCATGACCGTCTTTCACATTCCCATTACACACACTTTTCCACTCCTTTTTCCATAATTCCATTCTACGTTCCTATTCCCACTAGGCCCCCAGTTCTTATATCTTAACCTCATTCAACGTTCCCATCCCTCATCTCACGTTCTCATTCCTCATTTCACGTCCCCATTCCCAGTACGTTCCCATTCCTCATCTCACGTTCTCTTTCCTCATTTCACGTTCCCATTCCTCATTCCATGATCCCATTGTACGTTTCTACACCAGCTACGTTCCCATTCCTCATTCCATAATCCCATCCAACCTCCCATTCCTCATTTCCATTCCCACTACGTTCCCATCCTTCATTCCAGAACCTCATTTTGGCATTCTCACCCATATTCCCGTCTTCCATTCCCCATTTCCATTCCCATCTTCTCCTCTCCCCTTTCTCATAAGAAAGAGAAAAAGAGGGAGAGAGAGAAAAAAATCATGATTGAAGAAAAATCTGAGTGCATGGCATATCATGATTACATTTTCTCTCTCTTGTGAGATTGGGAGGAGGAGGGAGGGAGAGAAGACGAAGGAGGAGAGGGATAAAGAAGGAGGAGAGAGGACGAGGAGGAGAGGAGAGGCGAGGAGGAGGGAGAGACAAAGGAGGAAGAGGGGAAGGACGAGGAAGAGAGAGAAGTAAAGACGAAGTAGGAGAGGGTTGGAGGAAGAAGGGTTAAAGAAGGAGGGAAGAGGGAGTGGTGAAGATAAGTGGTGAGGAAGAAGGAAGGTTAAAGGAGGGAAGGAGAGAGGAGTAAGAGGCGAGAGGAGGAAGAAGAAAGGGTATGGAAGAGGGAAGAGAACAGGGAGAGAAGAAGGAGGGATATTTAAAAAAGCGGTGGAAGGATATTAAAAAAGGGGGTAGAGGAGAGAAGAGAAGAAGGAGAGAAGGAGCAAGAGAAAAGGAAAAAAAGATTAATATTAAAAAGCGGGGGAGGAGAGAGAAGAGGAGGGAAGAGAAGGAGTAAGTAAGAGGGAGACGGAGGAGGAGAGAAGAGGGAGGGAGGACGCAAGAAGAAGGAAGTGGATTAAAGTAGGAGAGAAGAGCGAGGAAGGAAGTAAGAGGAAGGGAAGAAGGAAGGAGGATTAAAAGCTGAAGGAGAAAGAGGAAGAAGAAGAAGGAGAAGAAGAGGAGAAGAAGAAGAAGGAGAAGGAGAAGAAAATGGAAAAGAAAAAGAAAAAGAAGAAGAAGAAAGAAGAAGAGAAGAAAGAAAAGGAGAAAGAGGAGGAGGAGGGGAACGAAGTGAGAGTGAGGGCGAGCAAAGGAAGAAAGAGGAGGAGGAGAACGATGATGCTGCCCACTTCATTATGCGAGAGTGGGTTCTCCTTGTACGTCTGTTTGTTTTGGTGATGTTATTTTTTCATACTTGGTCCTTGAGTTTCCCTCTTTTGTATTTTTTCTGTCCTCTCCTGCTCGTCTATGTGTGTGTGTTTATATGTATGTGTTAGCGAATTTGTGAGAGTGCTTATGTCTATTTGCGTGTGCGTATTTTTTTTATTTATTTATTTAAGTAAATATCTGTGCGTACGGTTTTGTATTTGTGTAAATGTGTTTATATATCTAATTCTATGACAGTCCTTTTATTATGCTTTTTATCACCCTGGATATATATGTTTTTTTTTTCTTTTATACGCGATTTTTTCTCTGTATTATGTATAGTAAATGTGTACGTTAGTGTCTCTGTGAGAGTATTGGAAATTATGAATAATGTGGAACACGTGCCAAACCACGTGACCTTAACTCTAACACGTGGCGCGTGACCTGACGCCATAAACTGACCGTTATATCTGTCCATCATCCATCCATCCACCTATCTATCGATCTATCTATATTCACATCTATCTATGTCTGTTTCTATCTTTGTTTATATGTCTATCTATTTAGTTATCTGTGTGTGTGTATGTATGGATATATTTAGTTATTTATGCGTATGTATGTATACATAGCTAGTCAAATCCCAAAAAGTTCTATTTAACATGTGTGCGCATCGATGGATATCATACCAGCATCCTTCATTATCCGCTCCAGTGTTGTCCAAACATTTTCGAATACACGAATAAAAAAATGATTAAATAACAAAATGCTTGAAAAATCCTTACATAACATTTTCGCCTATTGTACCTTTATAGACGTACTATTACGTACCCCCCCCCCCCCGTCCACCATGGCTAAACTGTTTTATTTAGGGTAATGCAAATAATATACTAATTATGAAAATAATGCATTGCAATAATTCGAATTTAATACACGAATAAAAAAATGATTAAATAACAAAATGCTTGAAAAATCCTTACACAACTTAATGTGAGATATGAGGCGTGTGTGTTCGTTGTTTGTTCATGTACACTTATGATCTATGGTGCGTATCCCCAGGGGAACGCAGACCCCAGTTTGGACAGCACTGATCTACTGTATGGGTGAATGAATTACGTTCTACTTAAAAAAACAAACAAACTAAAAAACGCTAATGATTTGTAACATCAAAAAACAAACATAACAAAAACAAACAAACAAAACCCGTTGCTAGACTTCATACTTTGGACTTCAAATAACTTGCTTCAGTCTCAGCTTCCAGTCTCCTTTGTATAGATGAAATCCTGTTGGTTGTAGTTTGCCGAAGTGAGGCTAACGACCCAAGTGGTGATTCCCCGCTAAATCAGCTGTTTGCCGGTAGTTAGCTCGTTATTCCCCCGCTTGTTGGCGTCGTTTTTGCCCCGTGGTTGGTATCTCGGTCGACTGATAAGCGGTTATATTGAGTCTTTTCGTTTAATGCCGTGTAGCTATTTTTTTTTGTAGCGTTGTTAGATATTGCCATAGTTGGTTATTTGGCAAGAATTAGTTAAACGTAAAATAAAATAATAAAATCACTGCATAAACTCACCCTCGCCCTTCCTTTCTTCCTTTGTGTGTGTGTGTAATTATGAAAATTTTAGGTATATATATATATATATATATATATATATATATATATATATATATGTATATGTGTGTGTGTGTGTGTGTGGTGTGCGTGTGCGTGTGCGTGTGTGTGTGTGTGTGTGTGTGTGTTGTGTGTGTTTTGTAAACACACACACACACACACACACACACACACACACACACACACACGGTATTAGCCAGCGTACAATTCGATCCAGCGGGGAAGCCAACCCCTAAAATTCTGGTGTCAAAAGGTCCATGATTCGCCGGATATGATGACCCTCAAGAATAAAGTAGCAGCTATGCATATATATCTATTGATGTCTGTCTGTCTGTAAGTATGTATAGTTGTGTCTCTCTCTTTGCTTTGTCTTTCTTTATCTTTTTTCCTCTCTCCCTTTCCCTCCTTCCGTTTCTCTTGGTGTTGAACATGTAATTGTCTCTTCTCTCTCTCCTCCTCTCTGTCTGTCTCTCTCTGTCTGTCTGTCTGTCTTCTCTGTCTGTCTCTTCCTCTTCTCTCTCCCTCCCTCCCTCCCCCCCTCTCCTCTCCTCTCCCTTCCCTCTCTCTTTCTTCCTCTCCTTCCCTCCCTCCCTCTCTCCCCCTCCCCATCTCTCTCTCTCCCTCCCTTTCTCTTTTCGAAACCTTTGTCTTGCTTTATCATTTTTGCCTACTAATTCGTCCAGTCCGCTTTGACGAATCTTATGTACGTCGCGCAAACTCTCTCGTGTGCTTGAGATAATATAACTAGAGTGAAGCCTTTTGGGTGTACATTAGTTTATCATTAACACGTGTTTGACTATTACATATGTACTAGCCCGTAATATTTATGTAAGTGTGCCGGTCTTTCTCGCCCAGGAGTGTACTGTACACACCCCTGGCAAAAGTGCACATGCGGGCGTGCGGGCGTGTACACACCCAAGTCCTTTGCTTGTTCAGGTATTTGCATTTCTTTAATTATGGACAAAATACACTCGTTTCTCTTTGGAAAATCTTGATTGTTATTTTTTTCTTTTTCTTTCTTTTTTTTTCTTTTACGGTGCTAATTGTAGTCGAGTTGCCTTTTTGTCTTTTTTTTTTTTGTCTGATTGCTGAGACTAATTACCTCGCAATATCAACTTAAGTCTTCTTTGTTCGCAGCACTTCGTTTAAAATTGCTCGTTAACTATCTTTAATTGCCATGGACGCCGTTGCGTTGGTTTAAGAGCTTTTTAAACAGATGTTTTTGTGTTTATGTTTTTCTCTCCTTTCTTTCTTTTTTTCTAACAGTAGCACTAGATTTTTACGATTTGTTATTGTTTAAATTTGTGTTCGTAGGTGTGTATTTGCGTGCTTGTATGTGCATGTTTGTATTTTTGTTTGTTTGTAATTCTCTTGATATGTTTGTGTGTTTGTTTGTATGAAGATGTGCATGTAAAAATACAACGAAAAGTTAAAATAAACTTATAAGTGTGTTAATTCTAGTTGATATAAGAATACCGGACAATTATAGATACAAAGAAGAAGAAGAAGAAAAAGAAAAGAAAAGAAAAGAAATAGATGAAAAAAAGACCATGTGTGCATGACAGCTTGAACTGGATATGGTTTTCCCTCAGTGACTAAGTGCTTGTTTTTGGGTGTGCGTTGGTGCGTGTCCTTGTTTACTTTAGAGTTGCATCCTTTGCAAGCAATTCGAGAGAAATGCACATTTTTTTTTGCATTTCTTTTTTTTCTCTATAGATTTATGTGCACACACACACGTAGCACGCCCACTCACACTCACACATATATATACATACACAGACGCGAGGCACAGGAAACAAGCACAAACATGTACTCTCAAACAATAAATAAACATACACTCAAACAATAAAGAATACATCACAAAAAACAAACAAATACACGCGCAAACAAACAACAAAAAACAACAAACACCACACATAAACAACCAAACACATGTGCATAAACAACCAAACACAAACATCCACATACAAACAAACAAGCACAAATGCACGCACAAACAAACGCACAAAAACGCACGCACAAACAACCAGCGCGGACTCGCCTCTCGGGGCACATAAAACAGATTACTTGTTTGACTAAGTTTCACTGTTTCCATTCCGTATCTAGTTAGGAACTTGTTAGGGACTTTTAATTTATGCCGCGCTTGTATTCCCCTTATCATTCGCCGCAGCTAAACTTCACGGCTCGATTTTTTTTTCTATTCTTGTTTCTTTCTCTTTGTCTGTGTGTGTAAGTGTTTGTGTTTGTCTTTCTCTGTCTCTCTGTTTCTGTTTCTGTTTCTGTCTCTCTCTTTGTCTCTGTCTCTGTCTCTGTCTGTCTCTCTCTCTCTCTCTCTCTCTCTCTCTCTCTCTCTCTCTCTCTCTCTCTCTCTCTCCTCTCTCTCTCTCTCTCTCTCTCTTTCTTTTTTTCTCTCTCTCGCTTTCCAGCGCTGTCGCTTTCGTTCTCCCTCTTTTTTTTTTCCTTTTTCAGTATATTATCGATTCGTTCTTTCTCTCTCATTCTATTTGTTGTTCTTTTTTTGTCTCTTCCTCTCCGTCTTTTTTTTTTTCGCTTTCCCTCTTTCGACGTTGCGCAATGTCGCTAGCGTTCTCTTTTTCTCCTCTTCTCGATATGTTCTCTTTCTTTTCTTTCGTTCTTTCTCTATCACTCTATCTGTTGCTCGTTTTTTGTCTCTTTCTCTCCGTTTTTCTCTCTCTTTTCGCTCTCTCGCTTTCGCTGCCGCGCGCCGTCGCTATCGTTCTCTCTTTTTCTCCTTTTCTAGATATGTTCTGTTTTTATTCTTTCTTTCGCTATCTCTTTGTTTGTTGCTCGCATTTGTCTCTTACTCTCATCTCAATTGCGCGTTATAATTTTTCTTCCTATTCATTCTCGACTGTTTTTTTTTTATTTCTCTTTGTATTTCCGTTGCTCCCACTCTCGCTCTCTCTTTGTTTTTATCCCTATTTTCTTCTCTCCCTCTCCTTCTCCTTCCCTCCCTTTGTTTCTCCCCACCCGCTCTCCCTCTCATGCTACTCTCACTTTCCTTCTTCCTTCTCACTCCCTCTCTCTCTTCCTCCTACTCTCCCTTTCCCACTCTCACTCCCTCCTTCTCTCCCTTCTCAGTCCCTCCTCGTTTCCCTTTCCCACTTCAGCTCCCTCCTCTCCCTTTTCATCCGTCCTCCTCTCCTTCTCCTACTACCACCTCCTCTCCCTTTCCCACTCCCTCCTTCTCTCCCTTTCCCACTCCCTCCTCTCCCTTTTCCACTCCCTCCTCTCCTCCTCCCTCTCTCCTTTCCCACTCTCCCTCCTCCTCTCCCTCCTTTCCTTTCCACTCCCTCTCCTCCCCTTCCCCACTCCCACTATCTCCTTTCCCTTTCTCCTAACTCTCTCCCCTTCCTCTCCCTCTCTCTCCCTCCCTCCTCCCCTTTTTTTTCTAAGCCCTGCATGTTAATTTTGTTTAGGGCAGCGAGAGAGGTCCTAATTGGCTCATTTTTGGCGAGTGTTTATATGCCAGATAACTCCGACCGCAACTTGGCGATAAAACCGTGGCCCAGTTCAAACATTTGCTCCGTGATTTTACTTGCCTGAAACAATTATATCAGAATCTCGGGCCCGGGAGATAGGCGAGTCACTGTGGGATCTCCTCCCCTCCCCTCCTCCTCCTCCTCTAGTCCTTCTCCTTCCCCCCAACCTTTTGAGATAGCGTGGTTCGGATGGGGTTGTGTGTGTGTGTGGGGGGGTATTTGAATTGGGCGGGGGGGATTTTGTTTTTTGTGTTTTGTCTTCTTTTTTATTTGTTATTTTAAGCTAAGGGGATTCTCCTTTAGATTCATAGTTACGGGAGTATTTTCTTTTTTCTCGATGTGTCTCCTTCTCTGTCTTTCTCTTTCTCTTATCCCTTCTTTTTATCTCTTTCACTTTGCTCCTCTTTCTATCTTTTGTACAAATTTTCTCTCCTCATTTTTTTCTCTTTCAGTAATTTTTATCTCTGGTGATTGCGTGCGTGTGTGTATGTGTGTGTGCCTGAGTCTGAGTCTGTGTATGTGCGTGTGTGTGTGTGCGTTTGTGTCTCATGTGTGTGTGTTTGTATGTGTCTGAGTCTGCGTGTGTGAGGGCGGAACAGCTCCCATGCACACACCAAGAGCACATTATGTATAATCTGTTATGAATTCTGGATGAATCGGACGACACACCATCCTCTTTGCACGTGTAAGTTAACAGGGCGTGAACGGCATCTTCGTTAGCCGCCGGGAATCGATGGCCGGAAATTTACCTCGCGATATATATTGTTTCAGATCATTTGATTTATCTGAATAAACTTGATTGAGCTTCCCTTGCTTCGGATTTGTGAGACTAAGTAAAGACTAGGGTTTCCGCTCATTGGAAACCTCAATTTGCGGTTATTGCAGGAGGGTCGTTGGTATTGCATGTTGGGTGAAGGTGCAGTGTCGTTGTGATAATTTGCAATTAAGTTATCGTTGTTCGGGCGATAGGGGTGGTTTCAGCCAAATGGTGGTTGTTAGAAGTTGTTATGCAGGGTAATTCTGAACGAGTAGAATCGTAGAACAATAAAAAGGCATTGGTGTGTGAATTTCCGAAGCCTGTATCACTTTAAGGGTCATATCCCATTGTCACAAATGTTGTGTTAATCAAACCCGAGGTGGAAAACCGAAATTCGTAAACGGAACTAGAACATAACCCGGACACAGGCCGCCGTGATGGAGGCGCCCGCTGTAACAGAACCGGCTTAAAACTCTACTCGGGAAAAGCAGGTAAGCTCACGGTGCCACCAAGCACGGCTTACACACCTGCGGCACAAGGCGACACTCAACCCAGGGACGATATACGCAAAATGCAAGCCCTGCAACGTTGCAACAATCCGTTTGCTAAATGTTACGTCCATGATTAACTGGCGGGAGGCGCGACACATTAGCCCGTTATGCAAATTGTGGGGAAAGATCCACAGTGCATCGATTTGTTTCATAAATATTGAGGGTGTTTTGTCCGGGCAGTGCAAAGCCGACGGGAAAGATAAGTGTTATTTCGTGTGCGCGCGCTCGTGTGTGCGTGTGTTTGTGATATAACTGATGCTTTGAATCGCCGGTTTTACTTGTACTCTTTCACATAATTTATGATTAATCAAGCTTAATATTATTTCTGTTGCTATTCTTTTTATCATTATCATCTTTCTTATCTCGACAAACATGTATTTAATAAAAATAAGGTATTTATTAAGTCCACCTTATTTAGTTTATCCATTTGTGCATGTGTCATCCAGAAGAGCAGCTTAGTTATGAAAGTCGTGTTTACGTATAGTACCATTATCGAAAAGTCCTCAGTATTAAGCCCTCTGATTATTAAAGAAAGCGTGATCAGAATACATCTAATGCAACACTCAAAGCCAGCATAGACTTAAATTAAATGATGAAGGGAATGTTGCTATTTCATCTAACTTCTGCATTCTAAAATTTCTTAAAGGCAAAATATGTGAACGTGTTTTATTTGATTCAGCTTTTTGATCTAGGATTTTGAAGCGGACGTTGAAACAAAGGTGAGAGTTAATATACTTATGCATTTTACTATGAGAAGAAATGACAAGGTGAATTGAAAGGAAGTGGGAAGCTGTACAGGATTTTTACCACAAGAATAATAGATGTAAACATAAATAGGGAACCATGAAGATAGTCGATAAGTCTGGTGTAAAGAGAAGTTAGTTGACGTAGCATAAGGTTGGGGTGTCTGCATCCCACCGCTGCCTCCATTTACAACCAACTGCAATAAACAATTAAATGGTTTCACAATATATTTTGAATTGATATGGTACCATCAACTCTAAAATTTCAAGCTGTACTCAGAATATAATATAATGGAACCATGGCATGTAATAGAAAGAAAAAAAACATCAATAGGTATCTTACTAATCCCCATGCTCTGTCAATGCCTTATTGTTGACTTAGCATACAGAAAATAGAACCATGAGGCCTAATTCTGCCTTATATGTATACAATTGAAATCGCGGATAAAGCAAAATAAAATCTAGAATCTGCAGTATCACCATACATGAATAGCCCACAAAAATATTGCATGAGTAAACACCAAAAAGATGTATTATAAAGAGGAAGAACATGAAAAAGAAATTGAGAGAAAAAAGAAAATAGGACGAACGGTACTCTGAAATGCAAAGATTTAAAAAAATATTCTTTGTACCAATACAAACCTTTTAGTGTGCATAATTGTGTTTAAGCATATGTATGATTTTTTTCAATACATGTATCTATATCTGTCTTTAGAATATATATATTTTTTGTAATTTTGAATTTTATGATTCTAGTCAAATACCCTGTTATCAGGGTACGATAATTAGCCGCAAGATTGTTCTCATTATTGTGCTAATATCCTTGTAATTTCTGTAGATCTTATAAAAGAGACAAAAACAGTATGGTTACAGCGAATTACATGTATAAAAATAATGTTCTTATTCCTACACTACTACTATTACTATTACAAAGGTATAGTCATTATCATTATCATAATCATTGTTTCTCTGGTCCGTTTTCTTCCATATTCATGCAGAAAGAAAACGGGAACTGATCGCTTTCTTCCCCGTCCCTCCCCCCTCCTCCTTTTAATTACCAGAGGGGGTTGGGGGAGGAGAGAGGGAGGGGGTGCTCATGTCAGTTCGTGATGGGCATTTCAGTTACAAAAATAGGATGAAGTTTAGGCAAAAATGCGAGCGGATTTGTAGCATGGAGAGTCATCGAGGCGGGAAAAAACTCGGGTGATATTGGGGAAAAATTTTAATGTGGTCGTAGAGTTTTGTGATTTTTTTTTCCTTTCGTAATTTTTTCCTTTTTTTGTTTCTTTCTCGATTACGGAAAGGTTCATTCTTGAATTTTCTGTGCCCTTTTATTCTCTTTGTTTCTGTATTTTTTTTCTCTCTTTATATGATTTTCGAATTATCTGTTAGTCTATCTGTTCAGTTGCAAGTTTATCTAATTACCATTCTGCATATTTCCTCTTTGTCGCGATCTGCTATTTAATGAATCCTTTTGTTAGCTTGTTTGTTTATCTATCAGCTTTTCCATCATCAGTTTAGTCTATTATGTCTGTCTATCCCTTCTACCTGTCTAATTTACTCAACTCTTCCCACTATTCCACTAAATTTTTCCTTTGCCGGAAATCAACTATGTATCCATATACTCATTTATCCATTCATTCGTCCATCCACCTACTCCCTCATAAATCCGCTCCTTCCTCACTCATCTACCTATCCATCCCTCCACTCATCCACCCACCCCCACTCATCGCCGTACCCATTCACTCATCCACGCACCCTTTCACTCACCCACCTGTCAATCCACTCTCTCACTCGTTTCACGAATTAACCACTCATCCTTTCTTTCATCCACCCATCGATCCTCTCTTCCACTCATCCATCCATTATCAACTCATCTATCGATCTTCCCACTCACTCACCCATCCATCCACTCATTCTACCTGCTTAACCACCCTCCCTCCCATCCACACACCCACTCATCCCTCTGCTTACCCATCCATCGATCCACTCATTCACCAATCTCTTTACTCATCCATCTATCCGTCCACTCATCCAACCATCCTTCCACTCATCCACTAACCCAATGACACGTCCACTCCTGCATTCACTCTGCCATCCACTCACCAATCCTCTCATCCACCCATAATTCCACTCACCCACCCTTCCACTCCTCCATGCATCCTTCCATCATTCTTCTCTTCCACTCATCCACAACCCCAATCACACATCCACTCCTCCATCCATTAAGCCATCTAGTCATCAATCCCCTTTTCCACTCATCCACCCTTTCACTAATCCACCCATCTTTTCACTCATCCATCCATCCCTCCACTCATCTACTCACCTTCCACTCATCCTCCCATTCCTCCACTCCTCCCATCCATCCATTCATTCTCCCATCCCTCCACTCATCCATCCATCCCGCCACTCATCCACCCAGCCCTCCACTCATCCACCGCAAAAGCGCGAGAGGGAGCAGATGCGCGGAGACTCCCCTCCTCCCTCCCCACAATAGCCAAAACAGAGCCAAGGTTGCAAATGCGCGACGGAAAGCAACCGAATGCAAGCACACAGGTGAACGCGGTGTCTGCGTTGTGGTCTGTTATGCCCCGTTTCGACGCGCTTTCGCTAAGAACTGCTCGGACAAAAGCAAAAAAAAAAAAAAGGAAAAGTTATTTTGAGAATTTCCGAAATACATCGGTGTTTGGATAAGGAAGTCTCTTGTTCCGGGTTGGGGTACGGTGCGGAGGAGTGGGGGGGGGGGGTGATGTATTTATTTTAAGATATGTATATATATATTTTTTTATATGTCTGGAGACAGATATTTAATGCATTTTAACACATACACGCACACACGCACGCACTCATTCTCTCTCTCACACACACTTTTTCTATTTTTTTTTGGTAATACAGTCTATTTGATATATATTCAGTTGACTGTACCTGAGCATAGCTAAACATACATTTTATTTTATTGAAATAACATTCACTGCAGATATAGCAGTAATATATTTTTGAACAAGCATAACATTTAGTAATGTAATTATAAGAACGTGTTGAACTATAGAATAATTCTGATCTGGGATTTTGGTTATTAACGATAATCATAATGATGATGATTAAGATGATGATGATGGTAAAGAAACAGGAATGATGATTTTTATTTGTGTAAATATCACTGTCGTTTTTATCACTACTGATGCAGTTATTGTTGTCATTGTAATCGTTGCACTTATTATTGCAGTTGTTGTGGTAATCATTATTATTGTCATTATTATTATCATTATTGTAGTCAGTATTAAAATTATTGTGATCAGTATTATTGTTATTGAAAGTATTATTATTTCGGTAGTCTCCATTATTAGTGTTGTTTTTATTATTATTGTTGCCATTTTTATTGTTATCATAATCATTATTATTATTGTTATTATTGTTTTTATTTTTATTTTCATTATAACTATTATTATTATTACTCTTATTAATATTACTACTACTACGAGTGATGATGCTGTTATTCTTATTTTCAACATCATTATCATTATTGTTGCTCTTATTATTATAATAATGGTAAAGATAATGATAATAATAATATTGACAATGATGATTATGATTATTAATTGTTATTATATTTGTTGTAATTATTATTCTTGTTATTGTTGTTGTTATTGTTATTATTTTCAGTATTATGAATATTTCCAATATTTTTATTATTATCATTATCATTATTATTATTATCATTTTCATTATTATCAGTATCATCAATTGATATTATTGTTATTGTAGTTATTATTACTGTTATTATTATTATTATTATTATTATTATTATTATTATTATTATTATTGACATTATTTGTATTATTATTATTATTGACATTATTTGTATTATTATTATTATTACCATTATTAGTATTTTCATCGTTATTATTATTATCACTAATCATTATTTTTAGTTTCATTTTTATTATTATTATTATTATTATTATTATTATTATTATTATTATTATTGTTATTGATATTAATATTCTCATTGTTGTTATTATTATTATTATCATCATTATCATCACTATTATTAATACTATCATTATTGTTATATTGATTATTATTTTTAATAGTACTATTATTATCATTTTACTATCAATATTATTATCATTATTGTTACTGTTAATATTATCATTGTCATTATTATTATTATTATTATTATTATTATTATTGTTATTATTAGTGTCATTATTATTATCATCAGCATCATCAATTATTCTTATTATCATTATCATGATTATTTGATTATTAATTTTATTGATAGTATAATTATTATCACTATTATTATTACTTTATTTATATTGTCTTTATTATTTTTATTATTGTTATTTGTAATAGTAGTAGATGTAGTAGTAGTAATAACATTGTTATTATCATGATTATCATCACTCTCATCAACATCATGGGTAAGTTATTATCATCATGCCATTATTAATATTGTTGTTTTAGTGCATTTACTAATATTATTATTATGGATATTGCTATTAATATTATTATTATTATTATTATTAATATCATCGTCATTGCAATTGCTGTCATTATTATTATCATTAGCATTATGAATATAATTATTATCATTATTGCTATGGTTGTTATGGTTAATTTTATCACTTCTACTACAACTACTACAACTAAATTATGATGACAGCAGGTTTTAATATTTATGGGACCAACAACTCCAACAGTAATGATATATTATCCAACACCCTGGAAAAAAGGCTTGAATTATTTCATACTTTCTAATCAAAGTTATGGTACAGTACACACACTTTATTAGAATTAGCTCAATACCCTTGCAAAGTGACAAAGTATAACGAATAATGTTATAGTGTAGAAAACAAAAACATAAGTGTTAACCCATTAGTTAATGCCTGGATATTTTAGTGAAGGATAACATCGAATGAATGTGTCAGTGTTTTTTGAATTAGCATGTAATAGATGTATAGAATTGTGAGTTATAATAGAGAGGGTGGAAACATCTATATATACACATCTATCTATCTATCTATCTATCTATCTATCTATCTATCTATCTATATATATATATATATATATATATATATATATATATATATATATATTTATATTACACGCGCGCGCGCGCGCGCGCAGGTATGTAGATACAACCGACAGATAGAGAAGAAATGAACAGATAAACAGAGGGAAGGATAAACATACCTAGTAACACTGCATTTATATATGTCGCATTGAACTCGACTTTGGCAGATCCAGGTACTTGCCACAGACACAACAGACCCGACCGACTGAGCGGATCCAAATCGGGTCCCATTTCACAAGTATCCGTTCCCGGGACATTATCCAACTGTATAACGTATCAGTGCCGCCGTGTAAGTGCGTAATGCCGTAGACTTAATCAAATCACCGAAGGAAGGGGGTAATCTTGACGTTGTAATACGGCAATCAAAAGCGTTATTATGACGCGTATTTGTTATGGGTGGGGTAGGTATAGGGGAAGGGGGGGGTAAGGGGAGGATGGAATGGGGTAGGGACAGGAGAGAGGAGGATGTGGTAGGGGGTAAGGGAGGAGGATGGGGTGGATGGGGAGAAGAGGAGAGGAGGAGAGGTGGGGAGGAGGAAAGGGAGGATTGAACGGAGTGGGGAGAGGAGGAGGGGGTGGGAGAACGGGGAGGAGATGTGGGATTGGGTGGATGGGAAGGGATGGGGATAGGGAGAGGGGGAAGGAAATGAGGTAAGGAGAGTGGATGGAGAGGGAGAGGAGATAGGGGGGGAGTGGAAGGAGGAGGGGAAAGAAGAAGGGTGGAAGAGGACGGATTGGGGATGGGTGGGAAGGGGAGGTGAGGTAAATGGGTAGACATTAGAAGGATGGTTGGTGTAGGAGGGAGGGTGAAACGAGGATAGATGGGGGAAGGGTAGGGAAGAAGAGGCGGTAGAATGGAGAGTGAGATAGTGAAAGGATGGATAAGGGAGGAGGGGGTGGAAAAGGGGGGAGGGGTATGGGTGGAAGGTGGGAAGGGGAAAAGGTAGAAGAAGGAGGAAGAGGAATAAAGACTATGAGAAGGGGTAAACGGAGAAGGCATGGAAGGAAGTAGGGAGGATGGAAGAAGAGTGGGGAGGGTGGAGGGGAAGGGGGGAGAAGGGTGAAGGGAAGGGGGGAAGGAAAGTTGATCTACTTGGGTGCTTATTTTTTTTCTTTTCTTTTCTTTTTAAGAGGATGAGATGGTGAATGGAAGAAGGGAGTAAATATATAACGAGCTGTACAGTAGATGGATGGACTGATAAATAGACAGGAGAAGAGAAAGACGGTGAATCAGCTTGGAAGGAAATGAACAAGGAAGGGAGGAGGTGATATTTATGTATGTATATATCTATCTATATATGTGCGTGTGTGCATGTGTGTAATATCTTTATATAATATATATCTGTCTATCTATCTATCTATATATTTAATGCACACACACACACACACACACACACACATATATATATATATATATAATATATATATATATATATATATATATATATATATATATATATATATATATATATTTATATATATAATATATATATATATATATGTAAGCCCTGTTTATGCACACACACACACACACACACACACACACACACACACACACACACACACACACACACACACACACACACACACACACACAGATAAATATACGAACATGCTAACGCAAGCAATAATGGGATAGTAATGTAAAAGAATGATTGAGCTTAACTAGGCCTACAACGAAGGCGAAAACAACGCACATTCAGCACGCAATAACCAAAACAAATGCGAGTAACGCCTAACAAGCCTCGTTACTATCGTATAATTGTATGCCTACTCTCGGCCTACCCTTAAGCCTGTAATTTCACACTCAAAACTACCTAATCAGTGATTTGATTGCTAAAACGGGGGCGGCCGGAAAGGCGACGGTCCCAGCGGTCCTTCATGGGAAACTGAGCCTTACGGGAAGCATAAAGGCTGGACGAAATGTTCCCCCATAGAGCGATTGAGCTGATTATCATCACTGGCCACAATTGGTGCCTTGCCGTGGCCAGCGCCGGCGGAAGGAAGGAGAAAAAAAGGAAGTGAAAACAAGTTAGAAGTCGGAATGGGACGAGGGGGTTTGGCGAGGGGACCGAGAGGACGTACATATATATATATATATATATATATATATAATATATATATATATATATATATGTATGTGTGTGTGTGTGTAGTATTTTTATATACATATATATGCTGTATGAATATGTATATTTTATATTTATGTATATGTATGTATGTTATATATATATATAAAGACAGCAATGCTGATATCAGTGATAACTTAATGGTAATAGCAGCGACAATATGTAAATATATATCCATATGTATACAATGATAATTATGATAATGATAACGGTAACGAAAATAGCAATAGTGACAGAATTTGAAAACCTATCCACCTCTGATGGGTGAAAGGAATAAAAGCGCCCTTGCGGAAACACCTCCGGCCCCACAGCGACGGCGGCCGTTATAAGATTAGGAAAACAAGAGTGAATTTATCCGTCCCCGAAGACTCCTCCAAGACCCGAAAATCTTTGAACAGGCATAAACTTCTTTACCCAAGGCTGTTAGCACTTGGATTGCCCTCCCTCCCCCTCCCCTCTACCTCTCTTCCTTCCTCCTCCCTCCTCCCTCTTCCTTCCTCCTCCACTTGCTCCCTTTATTTCTCTCTTATCCACCTTCGCCCTCCTTCCTTCTCTTTCCTTCTCGTTCCTTTCTTCTTCCTCCTTCCCTTCCTTCCTTTCTTTTCCTCCCGCATCTTCCTCCTTCCCCTTCTTCCTCTCTTTTCCTCCCTCATCTTCCTCCAATTCATCATTCTTCTCCCTCTTTCTCCTCACCCCCTCTCATTTCCACCTCTTTGTAAATCCCCTTCCTTCCTCCTACTCCCTTTTTTCTCTCTTCTCCACCTACGCAATTCTTCCTCCTCCACCCTCCTTCATTTCTTCTTCCTCCTCCACCCTCCTTTATTTCTTCTTCCTCCTTCTCTGCCCTCCGCCCTCCACTTTCTGCCTCCCTCTTCCTCCACTCCCCCTATCTCATTTCCATCTCTTTGTATACCCCACTCTCCTCTTGCCTCCTCCCCCGTTCCCCTCTTCCCACCATTTCTCTTCTCCCTTCCTATTTATTTATGTATTTATTTATTGTTTTATTAATATTTTTTATTTTTTGCTTCCTCTCTTTCTTCCATTTCCCTTCTCGTCTTTTTCTTCTCCCCTCTCTCTCTCTCGCTTTCTTCCCTTCTCTTCACCTATTCCTCCCCTGTAGCATCTCTCCTTCCTGCTGCCTCTTCTACTCCTCCCACTCTCCCTTACTCCTGATCCCTCTCCATGCCTACCCCCCACCCCCTCTCACTTCCTCCTACCGACAATCCTTTCCGAAAAGTTTGTAAGGTCTGGCTTTCCATCTCACTTCCCTTCCCTTCCATCTTTATAGCACTCTCTTCTCTATCTCTCCCTCTAAATATTTCCTTTACCCATCTTTGCACATTTTCTCCTTTTATTTACACTTTCATGTTTCCCTTTTTTTTTTTTACTCTTTACATGCACTCCGTTTTCTGTCTCTTTCTCCGTTTTTATCACTGCCCATTTCCTCTTGCAGTGACTATTTCTCTTTCTTTTTTTGTGTGTGTAAATTTTTGCATCGCTGAATCGCCATATTAAATCTTCCGAATAATCATATATATCATAATGATTGAGTTTTGATAAAGAGTTTGTTCTAAAAGTACATTTCTTTGGTATGTTGTTCTCATTTTTAATTGTTCTCGAAGGGAAGGTCTTCAGACTTTTTCACAATGACATTTTTTTATATGGCAGCGTATGAATACACAAAGAATCCATACGCTAAGTCAATGGTAGATAATTATATGACCAAGAAAAAGATAATTGTTAACAAAGTGTGAGCTTGTCCGGAATTAATGATCTATGTTATATGGCACAAAAGTTGACATTTTGTGTTCCAAGTTTAGATGGTTGACATACTGCGTGGGAATTTTTCTCTTGTGTTTACATCCCGAACAAATCGTTGCGAAAATTATTAATGCGTAATAACTGACAGAAATATTAAATCTATCTGTCTACATGTGTTCGTGCATGTATGTGTGTGTGTGCGTGTGTGTGCGTGTGCGTGTATGTGTGTGTGTGTGTGTGTGTGTGTGTGTGTGTGTGTGTGTGTGTGTGTGTGTGCGTGCGTGTATGTGTGTGTGTGTTTGTTTGATATTTCAGGTGGTTTGGTTGGATAGTTTTTTTGTACGTATGTTTGTTTGTTTGTTGTGTCGTGTTTAGATATACAAATAGAAGGTCAAATAAACATATAGACAGACAGATAGATCGATAGATAAATAGTTAACCTCAGCACCAACGGCCAAATCAGCCGCGACACTTAACTTACCCAGACTTTTTGAAAAAGAAGAAAAAAAAGGACCACGGATGACCAAAAAAAGTAAGTTTGTGACTTTTATCTCCTTTCCCTTCCCTCCACCACCGGCCAGCATGGCACTACAAGGGTTAGAGAGTGATGGCACCGGGGTGGCACTTGGAGTGTGGTGAGCGTCTAGAGGGTTGGTGTGATGACCTCTCAGCGTGTGGCACTGTAGATGTGAAAGAGAGGGAGAGAGAGAGGGAGGAGAGAGGAGAGGGAGAGAGAGAGGGAGAGAGAGGAGGATGAGAAGAGAGAGAGAGAGGAGAGAGAGAGAGAGAGAGAGAGAGAGAGAGAGAGAGAGAGAGAGAGAGAGAGAGAAGAGAGAGAGAGAGAGAGGAGGGAGGAGGGAGGAGAGAAAGAGAAAGAGAGAGAGAGAGAGAGAAAGAAAGAAAGGAGAGAGACAGACAGACAGACAGACAGAGAGGTAAACAGACGATCACGTCATGCTGAAAGATTCCGAAAAATAACGCATTGTCAACCTCCCTTCATGCCGACACAATGTCCATCCTCTTTTTTTCCGTAAAGTTATCATCGTCTTCTCTTTTGTTCTTTCTTTTCTTCTCTCTTCTTATCCCTTTTCTCTCTCTTATGTTCCTTTATCCCTTCAATCTCTTTTTATCTAAAGGAAGAGACGATGAAGGTGAATAAAAGTATGGCGAAAAGCAGTAATAAATAGGAAGGAGAATTAGAAAATGAATAAAAGGGATAGTAACAGAAACAGATACTTAACGGAAACGACAGAAGGAAGAATCCCTCTTCCTTCTGTCGAAAGAAGTAATAAATGAAAATAAAAAAGAACATAAGAAAATGAAGAAAAAGGAAGAACAGAAAACAAGAAAATCAGTAGAGGAAGAACAAAAAAATGAGAAAAAATAGAAGAGGAAGAAGAACAGACGAAGTCAAAAAAGCAGAAGAGGAAGAAGAACAGAAGAAGAAAGAAAAAAAAATGCAGAAGAGGAAGAACAGAAGAGAAAAAAGAGAAAAACAGAAGACGGAGAGAAGAAAGAAAACAGAAGAAAAAAGAAGAAGAAAAAAGAAAAGAGGAAGACCAAAAAGAAAAAAAAAGAATACAACGTAGACGAGAGGCAGCGTACAGTACAAGAAGACCTTCAGCTGGCGTCTTATCCCACGTGATTGTGGATTGTTCCAGGACAAATGGCGGGTCTAGTGACGAAAATGAGGAAACAAGCCCGTCATTTGGTCGGCGCGGGCAACTGATGACGCATTCGAGGCGACATCTACCGCCAGTTACGGGAATTATGAGTGATTGTTTCCATTTTTCACCTTATCTCACTCGGTCTCTTTCTTTCTTTTTTCTTTCTCTTTTACTTTTTTCTCGGTTTCTTTTTTTTTCTTCCTTTCTTTTTCTGTCTGTCTCTGTCTGTCTGTCTCTCTCTCTCTCTCTCTCTCTCTCTCTCTCTCTCTCTCTCTCTCTCTCTCTCTCTCTCTCTCTCTCTCTCTCTCTCTCTCTCCCTCTCTCTCCCTCTCTCCTTCCCTCCCTCTCTCCCTCCGGGTCTCTGTATGCATGCCTGCCTGTCTCTCTGTAGGTCTCTCCGTTTCTGTGTCTTGTCGTGTCTCTCATTATCATTGCCTCTTTGTTAGTCTCTCTTTGTTTGTGTCTGAGGCTGCCAGACTTCTTTTTTGTATATATATAATATATATATATATATATATATATATATATATATGTGTGTGTGTGTGTGTGTGTGTGTGTGTGTGTGTGTGTGTGTGTGTGTGTGTGTGAAATATATATATACACCTCTGGGGGCAGCATAGTCTCCACGCAATTTTGCTGGCTTGGAACTAAAAAAAATCTTTAGAGTATTATTCTTAGATATCATGATACGTAGTTAAGAAACGGTCGTTTTGATTATAATTCTTTATTTGATGATAATGAGAAGGGGATTATCAAACACCGCATATTCTTCATCATTTCTTACTCTCTTGCACTGTGTACTGTGTAGACTTTCTTTTTCCTTTGCGTTATTTAGTTTTTTTTCTTTTGACTTTTACTTCGTCCACATTACCATTTTCGGTTATTGGCTGGCTCCTCCCCCTCCTCCTCCCTCCCCCGTACTCGTTTATGAATGACCACTTATCAGCACTTACCAGTTTCATTTTCTGTGAAACTGGTAAGTAAAGGTTCGCAATATGGGGGCCATGAGATACTTTCGGGGGGGGGGGGGGGCATGGAGTAATATGAAAATTATGGTTTCGCAATGAACAGGATTTTGTCTCGTCTACATTACTTATAAATAGTACTTATTAAACACTTGTTAAAAACTTATTCATTTTTTTCTCACTTTTCCCTTCTTTCGATTCT
>NW_020870471.1:243308-250808 GCF_003789085.1 Penaeus vannamei | reverse complement strand
CGTTTACTGCTTCAATCCAATTTTCGATTATTCATTCCCTTTCCGTGTGTTAGCGTTATCTCTTTCTGAATTTTCTTTCTTTTTGTCTTTTCATTCCCGCCCTACAAAAAAAAAAAAAAAAAAAGTAAAAATGGAAAGTTAGATTAAAAATGATGGTCTCCCTTAATAAAAAAGTTGAAATAAAACCTGTCAACTTGAAAAGGGAAGAAAAACTACATATTTTTAAATGAATCAAAAGCTATGGCTAGTTTCCCCCCCTCTAAGAAAATAAAAAAAAAAAAAAAAAAAAGAAAAAAAAGCTAACTAAAAAACCGAAAACGAATTAAAAGCTATCTCCTCCATTAAGAAAAAATGAATAAAGATAACAGTGTTCCCCCATGAAAAGAAAAACTAAATAAAAAACAACCAAAAAAAAAAATATATATATATATAACGAAAGTTGAATGAAAAGCTATCGCCCGGGTTTTGGATAGCGTATGTATGTGCGTATGTGCGTCCGTGTGTGTGTGTGTGTCTGTGCGTCTGTCAAAATCTGTCACGGCCAAACATAGAGTTATCTGGCCACCCATTCATCCGTCGTCACTTCGGATGATAAGGGTGGAGGATGGGAGGGGGAAGGGTGGAGGAAGGGAAAGGGGGATAGGGTTGGAAGGGGGAAGGAGGGGGGAGGAAGGTTGGAAGGGGGAAGGAGGGATAAGGGTGGAAGGGGGAGGAGGGTAGGGGTTGGAAGAGGGGGAAGGAGGGGGGTTGGAAAGGGAAGGGAGGAAGAGGGAGGGTAGGGGTTGGAAGGTGGGAGGGTTAGGAGGGGTGAAGGAGGGTGGGTTGGAAGGGGGAAGGGGGAAGAGGGAGGGTAGGGGTTGGAAGGTGGGAGGGTTAGGAGGGGTGAAGGAGGGTGGGTTGGAAGGGGGAAGGGGGGAAGAGGGAGGGTAGGGGTTGGAAGGGGAAAGGGAAAAGGGGGAGAAGAGGAGAGATGACGGGGAGGGTTGGGGTTGGAGAAGGGTAAGAGGGGATAGAATGGGGAAGAGAGGGGGAGCTTAGGGAGCAGTGGGGGAGATGAGGGGAGAAAGAGGACGGAAAATGATGAGGGGAGAGAAGAGTGAAGAGAAGAGAGAGAAGAAGGAAGAGAAGGGAGAGGAATAGGAAGTGAGAAATGCTTACAAACCACGGACTTCCTCTACATAAAAAAAATATATATTATCGCTTATTTAACATTTTCTTTCTATTTTTTTCACCCCCTCTCTTCCCTCTTACGTCCCCTCTGATCTCCCTTTCCTCAAGACCTCTTAGAAAACCTCCAAGGAAATAAAACACGCATATTTCCCCCGGCAAACGTCTCGAACACGCGAGCAAATACACACACACATACGCCGGGAGAGTCACTTTCGTCTCTGAAATAACCACGTATGTATATTTCAGCTATTTTCAGCACGGCAGGACTTGTATGCCGTTTTTGCAGTGATTACGAGTTTCGCCCATTGATTGTGGAACAAAAGTGGCGGTGAATGTTGACGCGGGCTTGTCTCTGCGCTCCGACGGTTTCGGAATGCTTCGTCTCTTTTCGGTCTCGCGTTATTTCGTCGGACTTTCTGGTCTCGCGTGAGTGTTGGGTATTCGGGATTTGTGTGTTCGGATCTTCGTTTGTTCGTTGTTATCCGCTGTTCGGAAAATCTACCGAATTTGATAAGGAAAGGGGCGAAAAAGGGACGAAATGTTCCGTCGGTGGCGATCCATAGCGTGGGAACGCGAGCGAAAGTTTGTGAAACCCCCGGGATCAGTTCATCAGTTCAGAGTTAGTCGGTGGGAAGCCACGATAAGGCCAGGCAGACTTGTACACCACCCGCACCGCCCCCTGCACCCACTCTCCCCCTCCTCTCCTTCCCTTCCCTCCTCCTTCCCCTCCCCCGCCTCTCCCCGTCCGGAGAAATGTGTCACACAAGTCTCTCTCTCTCTCTCTCTCTCTCTCTCAGAGACCTCCCTTTAGCCATAATGTTATCTCTCTCTCTTTCTCTCTCTCTCACTCTTTCTTTCTCTCTCGGCTTCTCTTTTTCCGTCTGTCTTTCTGTCTCTCTTTCTGCTCATATCTTTATTGCTCACTTCTGCTTCTCTGTCGGTATGTGCTCTTTCCGGTCTTTTGTTTGTTTTTTGAAAGCCCGTGTGGGATTTTTTTTTATCTTTCGTTCTGTTTCTTTGGTAGAAAGGCGGAGATGGACGGGGCGGCGGGGGGAGGGGGTTGTTTGTTTGTTTTGTTTGCTTCTGCTATTGCTGTGTGATTTTTTTTTATATTTTTATTTTTTTCTCTCTCTCTCTCTCTCTATCTCTCCTCTCTCTCTCTGCTCTCTTCTCTCCTCTCTCTCTCTCCTCTCTTTTCTCTATCTCTTCTCTATTTATTCCATCTTTATGCCATTTCTATGTCATTCCCCCGTGCCATCTATTAAGTCAAAGCATTTAGTCCGGCCATAAAGTGATTCATTCCCCCGCCATTCGTCCCTCCTTCCCTCGCGCGCGCGCTCACAGATTGGCCAATCCGCGATTTACCTCCGTCGGTCGCCTAATCCTCGTCAACAATAACATTTGTTCTGGAAACTTCGGTGAACAAACGAGAGGGTTTTAGAACGATTTTTTTTTAAAGGAGGAGGAGGAAACGGGACAAGGATTAAAGGAAGGAAGGAGAGGTTTTGAGGAGAGTGAGGCAAGGGGGATGAGGCTAATGAATGGGTGATTCGATGGATTGGTTGAGAGGAGAGATGAGATCAGTTGAGGATAGATTACGTCAGTTGAGGTTGATAATGCAGAGAAGATTATTAAAATAGTGGGTTAACTACTTATTTATTATTATTTTTTAGTTTTTTTTTTTTTTTTTATTTTTTATAATGTATTCGTACTTGTTTTATGATTTACTTGTTTATTAATTCATCCATCTCTTTATCTTGTTAATGTGTTTATCGCATTGCTTCCATACGTATTTGTTTATGTGTTTATTTCATTAGTTATTTTTATCTATATGTTAATGAATTAATTTATAGTTTTTCAATTATCAATTCCTTGTAATTATGATTGGTTGAAGATGATACATTTAACAAGATGATTATAACAAGAAGAATTACAAAATGACGGACAGATTTTGATAATAATAAAAAGATAATAATGATAATTTTATTGGTCAGTGAGTGTAGATTAAGATCAGGTTAATTGAATAGTGCATCGATAGATAAATTGGTTGATATGATAAGAATAATGATTAAATTCATAACGATAGGAATAATGGTAATGATGATGATAAGGGTAATAATTGTAACTGTAGTAATGGTAAGACCATGATGATTATGATGATTATATCAAGAATGGTAATGATTATCTCAATTTAAGATCATATTGCGTGTGAATGCAGAGTTCGAATATCTTAGAATCCTATTGTAGCTCAATAATTATCATTGCTGTTGTCATTATTGTTTTAATTATAATGATAATTATTGAAATTACTATAATTCACATTATTTTTTTTCGCAGCCAGGACATGCACTGCATTAGAGTATTACACTTTTTATGCATATGCACTATATATGCATGCATATCCGAAGTGGGGGGGGGGTAAGAAGGAAAGTAGGAGGGGAAGGACACAGAAAGAGGGAGAAGAAAAGGGAGAGAGGGAGAAAAGGAGGGGAAAGGGGGATGAAAGAGGGAGACATGGAGGGGAAAGGTAACTGAGAGAGGGAGAAGAAAGAGGAGAGATGGTGAAAAGGAGGGGAAAGGGGCATGGAAGAGGAAAGCGGGGGAAGGGAAAGGGAAGGGAAACGAGGAAAAGGGGATAGGGGAGGAAGGGAAGAGAAGAGGAGCAAAAAAAGGTGTTGAAGCTAAATTGGAGGAGGAGGGAAGTATTAGGCGGCAGATGAAAGGGGGGGGGATAAGGGAGCGAAGGAGAAAGAGGAGGAAGAGAAAGAAAATAAGAGGGAGAGGAGGGACTTTAAGGAATATATGGGAGGAAGAGCGGGAAAGGGAAAGATACTGGGAGAGGGAGAGGAAAAAGGAAAGAAAAAGGAAGAGAGGAGGAGTTAGAAGGAGGGTGAATGAGAGAGAAGAAGGGAAGAGAAGAGAAGAGAAGGGAAGAGATTAAAATTTTTGTTAAGAGAAAATCCTACGAGTTCTGTTAGTAATATTAATTATAGTAATGATCATACTGATAACCATACTTATCATTAACAGAATCATAATAGTAATGATAATGATAATAATGATGAAAAAAATAACACTAATAATAATCACAATAACCATATTACTAATCATAATAACAACCATGTTAAGAATCACGATAATAACCACAATCACGATTAATGATAATGATTCATCTCGCGGCCTTTCGTTCGTTCTCCCCCCTCCCCTCTCTCTCTCTCTCTCTCTCTCTCTCTCTCTCTCTCTCTCTCTCTCTCTCTCTCTCTCTCTCTCTCTCTCATCTCAAGTTGGATATGGAATAAGTGGGTTGTGGTAAGGGATCGACCTCACGCGCTGGGTGATGGTGGTGACGGCAAGAATGATAATGATGATGATCATGATGATAGTGAGGATGATGGTAGTAGTAGTAGCAGAAGTAATGATGATAATGATAATGATGATGACAATAATGATAGGAATGATAATGATAATGACAATAATGATAGGAATGGTGATAATAATGATAATGATATAGTAATAGTAATGATAATTGATAGTAATTGTAATGATAATGATTATGATGATTGTAATTATCATAACGATGATAATGATCATAATAATGACATTCGCAATAATGATAATAATAATAATAATTATAGTAATGATGAAAATAATGATAATTACTATTACTATCATTATACAAAGGAGTGAAATATCCAAAGCACGGATAGAACTCGAGATTCGGGAAATAGCGATGAGAGAGAGAGAGAGAGAGAGAGAGAGAGAGAGAGAGAGAGAGAGAGAGAGAGAGAGAGAGAGAGAGAGAGAGAGAGAGAGAGAGAGAGAGAGAAGAGAGAGAGAGAGAGAGAGAGAGAGAGCAAGCAGCGGCAGACAGAAAGGGAGAGAGACAAAGACAATGAGAATGAGAGAGAGATAGAGAGAGAGAGGGAGGGAGGGAGGGAAGATAGATCCTACCTCGGCCCCATCCTTCTTACCCCAGTCCTCCGTCCACCTCCTCCCCCTTCTACCCTTCCCCTTCCCTTCCCCCTCCCCTCCTCCCTCACCTTACCCTCCTAGCCCGCCTGACCCCCCCCCCCCAACTATACCTTCACCTCTCTTCCCCTTCCCCTTATACCCACCTTACCCTTCCCCTCCCCACCCCTTCTTTACCTTCCCCTATCCCTACCCCTCCCCCCAACCCCTTCAACGACCTGTCACCACCGAGGGGGATGGGGTGAGGGGAAGGAGAGCTAGGTGGGAGGAGGGGGGGAGGGGAAAGCGACGGCGTGAAAAACAAGGCGATGAATGCAATTTCCCTCTCCTTTGTTGAGGGGTTTATGTTCGCGTCACTTAATCTTTGTTTCGTTTTGCTAGTGGGACGGGGTGGGGGTGGGGGGTGGGGGAGGAGGAAGGAGGAGGGGGTTGTGTGCGAGTAGGGTAGGTGAAAGGAGGGGAGGGGAGGGAGGGGACGATGGAGGAGGGAGGGGGAGGTGGTGAGAGAAGGAGGGAGTGGTGGTGAGGGGAAGGAGGGAGTAGCGAGTGGGGTAGGGAAAGGAGGAGTGGGATAGGAGAAAGGTGGGTGAGGGGGGAGGAGGAGGGAGGGGGTTGTTGTGTGAGAGTAGGGTAGGGGAAAGGAGGGTTAGGGAGGGAGAGGAGTTGGTGAGGGGAAGGAGGGAATGGGTATAAGAGAGTAGGGTAGGTGAAAGGAGGGGGAGGGGGAGGGAGGGGGAGGGGAGGGGGGGCGAGGGAGTGGGAGGGAGGAGGAGGGAGGGGGAGGGAGGGGAAGGAGGGGTGGGGAGTGGGGTAGGTGAAAGGAAGGTGAGGGTATGGGAGATGGTGAGGGGACGAGGGAGGAGGGAGTGGAAGGTGGTGAGGGGGGAGAGGGAAGAGAAAGGGAGGGAGATGTGAAAGGGAGGAGGGGGATAGGGGATGGTGAGAGAGAGGAGGAGGAGGAGGAATAGGAGGATGGGAGGAGGATGGGATGGTGAGGGAGAGGAGAAGGAGGTAGGTAGGGGAGGAGAAAGGGAGAGGGGTGAGATGGAGGGTAGATTGGGAAGGGGTAAATGGGGGAGGAGGGAGAAGGGAGGGATGAAGGGTAGGTGAGGGAGGGATAGGGGAAAAGTGGGAGAAGGAAGAGGAGGATGAGAACGGTGGAGAGAGGGAAACAGGACGGTAGTGAGGAAGGGAGGGAGGAGAGGGGGAATGGAAGAGGGTAATGATAAAGTCAGAAGAGGAAGGGAAGAGAGGGAAAGGAAGGATAGGACAGAAAGGAGAAGAAATAGGAAGAGGTGAGTGGGGGGAAGAATGAGAATGAGAGGGAGGAGAGGAAGGAAAAAGAGCGAGGGTGGGAAGGAAAATGGGAGGATAGAACAGTGACGAGTGGGAATAAATATGAGGAAAGAAAGAGGGAAAAAGAATGAGGAACACGAGAAGAGGAGAAGGATACAGAAACGAAGGGGTTAAAGGAGGAGGGAAAAGAAGAGAAAAGATTCGGAAAGAAAGGAAGGAAGGAAAATAGGTAAATAAGGAGGGAATAATGATAATGATAATAATGATAATAATAGTAATAATAATAATAATAATGATAATGATAATAATAGTAATAATAATAATAATAATAATAAAAGTGATAATAATAGTAATAATTGTAATAATAATAATGATAATAATAATAATAATGATAATAATAATAATAATGATAATAATAATAATAATAATAATAAACAGACAGACAGACAGACAAACAGTGAAAAGGCAGGAAGGAGGGAATGAGGGCAGGTGAAAGAGGGGGTAGAATCACAAAGTGAGAAGAGGTTAGGGGGGGGGGAGGAGGAGGTGAGTTTAATAGAAGTGGAAATCAGGGGCTGAGGGTGAAGGCAAAGGGGAGGCGTTGCTAATGAAGCCCAACAGGATATGGCGGGACACAGAAGGCGACGAAGGAGGAAGAGGGAGAGGAGGGAGAGAGGGAGGGGAGGATAAGAGAGGGAGAAGGAGGAGGAGGGGAAGAGGGAGAGTAGGGGAAGGGGGAGGGGAAGAGGAGAAGGGAGAGGAGAGGGAGAGAGAGAAAGGGGAGAAGGGGGAGAGGGAGGGAGAGAAGGGGGAGAGGGAGAGGGAAAGGAAGGGGAAGGAAGAGGGGGAGAGGAAAGGAGAGAGAGAGAGGGAGAGATGGAAAGAAGAGAGAGAGAGAGAGAGAGAGAGAGAGAGAGAGAGAGAGAGAGAGAGAGGAGGAGAGAGAAGGAGAAGAGAGAGGAGGAGGAGGGAGGGAGAGGGAGAGAGAGGGAGAGGAGAGCAAGAGGAGAGAGAGGAAGAGGAGAGAGGAGAAATGGAGGGAGGGAGCGGAGAGAGAGAAAGAGA
>NW_020870471.1:229874-233208 GCF_003789085.1 Penaeus vannamei | reverse complement strand
GCTCCATTGAGGCTCATCTTTACTTCGATCACGACCCGTTACTCATCATGAATCACGACCCGTTGCTCACGGATGCCCATCGTTAACTCACGACTCACGACCTGTTACTCATCATGAATCACGACCGGTGCTCATTGAGGTCATCGTTACTCACCGACTCTCCCCTCATGTAACTCTCATGAATCACGACCCGGTTGCTCACTGATGCCCATCGTTACTCACGACTCACGACCCTGTTACTCATCATGAATCACGACCCGGTTGCTCATTGATGCTCATCGTTACTCACGACTCACGGCCCTGTTGTCCATTCTCACTCACGACTCACGACCCTGTTGTTCATCCTCACTCACGACCCTTTTACTCATCACCATTTACAACTCACGACTCTGTTACTCATTCCCATTTACAACTCACGACCCTGTTATTCATCCACTTTTACAAAACACGACCCTGTTACCCATCACAAATCACGACCCTGTCATTCATCCCCACTCACGACTCACGACCCTGTTACTCACCCCCCCTCACGACCCACGACTCACGACCCTGTACTCATCAGTAGTCAGGGAGGAGAGGGAGGGGGAGAGGGAGAGGGGAGGAGGGAGGGGAGGGAGGAGGGGGGAGGGGGAGGGAGGGAGGGAGGGAGAAGAGAGAGAGAGAGAGAGAGAGAGAGAGAGAGAGAGAGAGAGAGAGAGAGAGAGAGAGAGAGAGAGAGAGAGAGAGAGAGAGAGAGAGAGAAGAGAGAGAGGAGAGAGACAAAGAGAGAGAGAGAGAGAGAGAGACAAAAAGAGAAAGAGAGAGAGAGAGAGAAAAAGAGAAAGAGAGATAGAAAGAGACAAGACACCCAACCAACCAACCAACCAAACAGACAAACAAAGAGAGAGAGAGAGAGAGAGAGAGAGAGAGTGAGAACTTACAAGCGCGACCATCACGCACAGATCAATGAAGAAGAGAAGACAGCACAAATAACAGTTTCCCTCTCGACTTCCCAGCTGAGAGTTCCCCTGTTCTGCTGGTCGACGCCACGCCCACCCGCCCACACTCTCGCTGCTCCACCACAAGTGTCCACACATGCTGCAACACCCCATCCCCCACCCCCACCCCCTTCCCCTCCAATACATACTTCCCCTTCCTCACCCCCTCTCTCTCTCTCTCTCTCTTCCCTCCTGGTTCAATTATTCTCTCTTTCTTTCTCTTCCTATTCGCTGTTTATTTCGGTAAGTATTTTTTTTTTTTTCTCTCTTCTTTCTTTTTTTCGGGTTTTTATTCTCGGCTTCTCTTTCCTTAATATTTATCCCCTTCTTATCTCTTTCTTCTTTTCCCGTTCTTTATTCCTACTTTCCTTCCTCTTCTCTGGCCCTCCCTTCCCGGTTCAATCGTCTTTTATTCACGCACACAAACACACACGCAAACACACACAGATACACACACACACACACACACACACACACACACACACACACACACACACACACACACACACACACACACACACACACACACACATACACACACACACACACACACACACACACACGCACACACACACGGACAAGGTAGCTCATCATTTCCCTCAATGCTAACTGTACGTATCACAAAGCTAGATATAAATAGATGGCTAATATCTAAATATGGCAACACTAAATATAGATACAAATTCAACATGAAATTGAAATAATTTTCGACATTTATTCACGCTCTAGTTAATCAGCCACAATCCCTGCAAACATATCTAATTTCCTGTCTGTCTGTCTGTCTCTCTATCTATTTATCTGTCAATTTATCTATCTGTCTGTCTGTTTATCTATCTATCTATCTATCTATCTATCTATCTATCTATCTATCTATCTATCTATCTATCTATCTATCTATCTATCTATCTATCTATCTATCTATCTACCTATCTATCTATTTTTAGCCTTCTACGAACTGATAATATTGTACTGATTTCTCTCAATGACCTTTTGACCTAAACTTGGGAGAGGTCATTTTCAGAAGGAAGGGGAGGGGAGAGGGGAGGGAGACTGATAACGAGGGGAAGAGGGGAAAAGTGATAAGCAGATAAGAAGGTGAAATAGTTTGGCCAAATAAGGTGAATTTTCGGAACTTTTAGCTGATAAGAAAAGGTGTGTATATACTGCACACTGTCGCCTTGGCCTATGTATGTATGTATGTATGTATGTATAAATGTATGTGTGTATATATGTATGTACGTGTGTGTATATATGTGCATGTATGTATGTATGTATAAATGTATGTGCATATATGTATGTACGTGTGTATATATGTGTATATGTATGTATATATGTATGTATGTATGTGTGTGTGTATGTATGTATGTATGTGTGTGTGTGTTTGAGTATTTAAGCATCCATATACGTATGAATACATATATGTCAACATCTAGAAACACCATAAATCCCCCCAAAATAGCAATAAAACAAACAAAGTTCTTCGACACATCATATGTTGCACATACGAGAGCAAGAAAGTCTATAGAGAGCCGCGCATGCGCAGATTCGCAACTCTGCAAAGTCGATGTCTGGATTATGCGACACTCCCGCGAATTGCATGCTGTCGCCTCGATCTTTCTTTGCAACATAGGCCTACCATTTGCAAAATTGCTACCGATAATAAAGCTTGTAACTTGGAGACTTAAGAGTGGGGAAAATGGATCAAAAGTTTTTTAATAATGTTTAAATAAATGAAATATTTCTTTGCAACATAGGCCTACCATTTGCAAAATTGCTACCGATAATAAAGCTTGTAACTTGGAGGCTTAAGAGTGGGGAAAATATATACAAAGTTTTTTTAATAATGTTTAAATAAATGAAATATTTCTTTGCAACATAGGCCTACCATTTGCAAAATTGCTGCCGATAACAAAGCTTGTAACTTGGAGGCTTAAGAGCGGGGAAAATGGATCAAAAGTTTTTTAATAATGTTTAAATAAATGAAATATTTCTTTGCAACATAGGCCTACCATTTGCAAAATTGCTGCCGATAATAAAGCTTGTAACTTGGAGGCTTAAGTAGGGAAAATATATACAAAGTTTTTAAATAATGTTTAAATAAATGAAATTTTATTTTTCTTATCAAATTTTCGATTTTATTTGTTTGTTTGTTTGTATAAGTGACTCAAAGGCGACCGAAAAAAATACTGAGAAAAGGGAACAAGTAAAGAGTTTTTTTTAATACAAATTTATTAATGTTTTGTCAATCAATAATAATAAAATGAATAACCGATACGACTCACAGACAATAGTATAATAAAAAAAAAAACGATTTGAGCAATTTTCTGAAGATGAAAAAGAGTTGACTCAAAACTTTC
>NW_020870471.1:217374-227374 GCF_003789085.1 Penaeus vannamei | reverse complement strand
ATAACTATTTGTTTTTTTCTAATTATTTCTTCTTTTACTCCTTATTCTTATTGTTTTTCCCTCTTTCCCTCCGCTCTTTCTATTTCTTTCTTTCTCCTTCTCTTCTCTTTCTTTTTCCTCCTTTTCTTCTTTCTCTACTCCTTCTATTTCATCCTCTTCTTCTCTCCCTCTCCTCTTTTTCCTCCTCCTTTTTCTTTCCCCTCTTCTCTTATCGCTTCGGTCCAATTCGTGACGAAAACTTGCCAAATAAGGATAAAAACAGGGGGGGGGCTAGATAACGATCGGGAGGGGGGGAGAGGGGAGAGAAGAGGAGGGGGTAAAGAAAGAGGGGATGAGGTAGGGGAGGGTGTAAGGAGGGGGGATGGGAAGTGGGTAAGGAGGGGGTGGGGAGGGGAGGTAGGAGTGAGTAAGGAGGGGGATGGGGAGGGTGTAAGGAGTGGGTAAGGAGGGGGTACGGAGGGGAGAGGAATAGAAGGGGGATGGGGAGGGCTGAAGAGATGAGGAGGGGGAAATGGGGTAGGAGGGAGGGGGCGATGGGAGGGGAGAGGGGTGAGGGTGAAAGGAATAAAAAAAAGGCAAAATCAAGGTAAAGAAATATGATTTTGCCCAAGAGGTCAAAGAGAATAACGAGAACACACTTAGAGAAACAAATTACAAAGAGACAGACAGAAAAAAAAACAAAGTGAAACAAGACGAAAACATTTCTGCAGAATAAAAGCGAAAAAAAAAATCTCACACGAAAAAAAAAAATCCACTTCTGAAAAAACATAAAACTCAAAATCCAAAAATCCTCTGGTGGTTAGACACAACAAAAAATAAAATAACAAAAAAAATGAGAAACACGAAGCCCTACAAACAAAAAACAATCAAACAACAAAAAGGGTACGGAAGGAGAATATCCCTAGACTCAAAAATAAAAATCCAAAATCGATAAAAATGACAAAAACAAGTAAATCACCCAAAACGAAAACAATAAAAACATGAAAGGAAATAAAACATACGAAATATAGAAAAAAACAGGCGAACAGGTCTAAAATAAATCAAAAAATAAAGCAAGAAATAATAATCAAATAAGAATATAAACCCCCTCAGTGAGAGGAGATAAATAAATAAATAGAGAGGAGGAGAGAGAGAGAGAGAGAAGAGAGAGAGAGAAAGAGAAAGAGAGAGAGAGAGAGAGAGAGAGAGAGAGAGAGAGAGAGAGAGAGAGAGAGAGAGAGAGAGAGAGAGAGAGAGAGAGAGAGAGAGAGAGAGAAGAGAGAGAGAGAGAGGGAGAGAGACAGACAGACAGAGACATAGAAGAGAGAGAGAAAGACAAAAAGAGACAGACAGACAAAACAAACAAACAAACAACAACCCCCCCCTCCCCCCCCCCCCCCTCCCGCGGTTCGACACAGAGGCGGGCCGCGTAGAGAAGCTGCACACACACACACACACTCTCCTGTACAAACATTTCATTCAGCATTTCGAGGATGTGGTTCTATGAGCATGATGAGGTGAAGTGCACGCTGGGGGGGCGAGAGTGAGGAGGTGTGGGCGCGGAGGGAGAGGGTAATGGGGCACTGAAGGGCGCATCTGGGAAGGGAAGGGAAGGGAAGGGAAGGGAAGGGAAGGGAAGGGAAGGGAAAGGGAAGGGAAAGGGAATGGAGGGAATGGAAGGGAAGGGAAGGAGGGGAGAGGGAGAGGAGGGGAGGAGGAGGTGGAGAGAGAAGGAGGAGAGGAGGAGGAGGAGGGGAGGAGCGAGTAAGAACTACACATAAAAGAGAGAAGAGAGAGAGGAAGAGGAGAGAGAGGAGAGAGGAGAGAGAGAGAGAGAGAGAGAGAGAGAGAGAGAGAGAGAGAGAGAGAGACAAAACACAGTAACAGACCATCAAAAAACAAACAAACACACAAGCACACACACACACACACACGCCCTCCGCCCAAGCAACAAGCCAACATCTCCCAAGAAAAACCCCAAGACAGCTGGAAACCTCAAGTCAACTTTCTCTTTAAACTTTCTGTCTCTACAAAAGGAAATCAATTTCTCTCGCGTGTTTATAAACCTCCATCTCCATAAACGGCTCAAGCATTCGATGGAAAACTTGACTTTGTGAAGGTACATGGGATGAAAATAATTGAATAGATTAATCGAATCATATACACTGCCTTGGACAGAGTACATGTGATGAAAATAATTAAATATATTAATCAAATCATATACACTGCCTTGGACAGAGTACATGTGATGAAAATAATTAAATAAATTAATCAAATCATATACACTGCCTTGGACAGAGTACATGTGATGAAAATAATTAAATAAATTAATCAAATCATATACACTGCCTTGGACAGAGTACATGTGATGAAAATAATTAAATAGATTAATCGAATCATAAACACTGCCTTGAATGGGGTACATGTGATGAAAATAATTAAATAGATTAATCGAATCATATACACTACCTTGAATGGGGTACATGTGATGAAAATAATTGAATAGATTAATCAAATCATATACACTGCCTTGGATGGAGTACATGTGATGAAAATAATTAAATAAATTAATAAAATTATAAACACTGCCTTGAATGAGGTACATGTGATGAAAATAATTGAATAGATTAATCAAATCATATACACTGCCTTGGATGGGTACATGTGATAAAATAATTATATAAAAATAAAATTATAAACACTGCCTTGGATACATGTGATTAAAATAATTATATAAATTAATATTATAAACACTGCCACATGTGATGAAAATAATTAAATAAATTAATCAAATCAGATACACTGCCTTGAATGGGGTACACGTGATGAAAATAATTAAATAAATTAATCGAATCATATACACTACCTTGAATCACTCGGCTGAATAAACAAATATAAAGTTTATATCCGACGTTGAAATAGTTTATTGACCTGAGTGAAATCCTGCTGTTCTGTTTGAACTTTGGACGATTTGTGAGTCTGATCTCCGGTTTCTATTCGCAAATTGTGCAAACTGTTTAATAAGCGGCAAATGACGATTAAATAAATTCACGCACTAGGGGACTAAAATTATTTATTAGATTAAATTTTTAGTCTAAGGAATAATGTAAGTATGTTGATGATGATGGTGATGATGTAAGGATGGTGATGATGGTGGTGATGATGTAAGGATGGTGATGATGAGGATGACTGATTATGATGATGATGATGGTGACGGTGATGATAAATAGGATGATGATGATGATGATAATAATGATAATGACTTTATGATGATTATGTTTATGATGATATGATGAATAGGATGATGGTGATGATAATGATGGTGATAATAAGGATGATGATGATGATGATGATGATAATGGTGATGATGATGATGAATGATGATGAAGATAATTGATGATGATGGTAATGATAATAATAATGATAATAATATGACAGTGCAAACCATAATGGTAACAAACAAAACACATTTAAAAAAAAAAAAAAAAAAAATCACACCCCAATCAAAAACCCGTACCACTTACTCACCTGTAGGCCTCCCCCTCCCCCTTCCCCCTACCATCCCTCCCCTCCCCTCCCCCCCCTCCCTTCCCTCCTCGCCGAAACCCGACCGGACGCCGCGCAAGGTCCCCGTCGGTAACAGCGGCACCGAGGCCCGACCCGTTGCTAACCAAGGCACCCGACGAAGGGGCCCGACTGACTCCCTCGCGCCGTTGCAATGTCGCCACTCTGCAACCCCTCCGTGCACTCGGCGTCACAGCATCCCGATCGCAGACATGACAATCTTGTCATGCCCTTCCCCCACCCCCCCTGTCCCTTTCCCCTCCCTTCTCACTACCTCCCTCTTTCCCCCATTATCATGTACCCTCCCCCCCTGTCCCTTTCCCTCCCTCCCCCTACCTACCTCTCCCCCCATTATCATGCCCTTCCCCCATCACTTCCCCTCCCCCCCATTATCATGCCCTTCCTCCCCCCTCCCTCCCTCCCTCCCCCCCCATTCACATGCCCCTTCCCCCTCCCCCCCCCCTCCCTCCCTCTTTCCCCCATTATCATGCCCTCCTCCCCCCTCCCCCTCCCCTCCCCCTACCTCCCTCCTTCCCCCACCTTTTCTGTCTGTCGGATCTTCATATATTCCTAACTCCTCTTTTACCCCTTTTTTCTTCTCCCTTTATCTCTTTTTCTCCTTACTCTTTTCCATTTCTTAATCTCGCATTCCTTTCATTTTTATTTTTTCCCTCTAACTTGTTTTCCTTACCCCTTCTCCTTTCTTTCCCCCTATCCGCTTCCCTTTTCTTATCCCCCTTTCTCTTTCCCCTAACCCCTTCCCCTTTCTTTTACCCTTTCCATCTTTTTTCTTGTTCCCCCTCACCTCTTCCTCTTTTCTCTTTCCTCCTCTCCCTTCCTTCTTCCCCTACCCCTAACCCGTTTCATTTTCTTCTGTCCTTACTCCCCCTCTCATCTCTCTCTATCCTTCCCCCTTTCTTTTCCACCTTCTTCCCCTTTTCCCCTCACCTCCTACCATTTCTCCTCCCCTTCCTTTTCCCCTTTTTCCTCCCCTGCCAACATCACTTCCCCTTTCCTCCTCCACTTCCTACTTTCTCTTTCTCTTCCCCCTACTATCCATCTGCCCCCCCCTTCCCCCATCCCTCTCCCCCTGTTCCTCCCTTTCTGCCAACACCTCGCGAGTGACAACAGTAAAGGAGTGTGTTGTCACCTCAAAGACTTCTCTCATCTCCAAACTAGCATTGGAGATGTCACCCTTAACTAGGTTCTAGTACCACCGCCCTTCTCCCCCCCCCCCCTTCCCCCTTCCCTTCTCCCCTAAACTGAACACTGCGACGCTGGGGGTGAGAAGGGAGGAGTGGGGGGGGGAGGGAGGGAGGGAGGGAGGGAGGGAGGGAGGGAAGGAGGAGGAGGGAGGAGGGAGGGAGGGAAACCCTGGCACCCTTGCTCTAAGGGGAAGAGGGGGAGGTAGGGAAGAGGGGAAGGGAGAGAGGAAAAGAAACCCTGGTACCCTTTCGGTAAGGAGAGGAGGGGAGGGAGGAAAGAAACCCTGGCACCCTTTCTCTAAGGGGGAGGGGACGGCAGGGGGCAGGGGCTTATAGGGTGGTAGGGCATTGCAGGCTCAGAGGATGTGTCAGGGGCTAAAATCGCCCTACTGTAGCACTTTCACTCGTCTCATTCAAGGGGAAAATAGATATATATGTCATCTACAGTCTCTACTCTCTCTCTCTCTCTCTCTCTATCTATCTATCTCCTTCCTTCCTCCCTTTCCTCTCTCCCCACCCCCTTTCTCTCCCCCTCCCTTTCTCCCTCCTCACCCCTTTCTCTCCCCTCCCCTCCTCCCTCTCCCTCTCTTTATCCTTCATTCCCTCCCTTCCCCGCCTTTAGCAAACTGCTGTTCTGGTCACGCCCGTGGGACTTAATCTTGAATAACGAAGAGGAGGAAAGGAAGGGGAGAGGGCGTGCGAATGGGAAAGGGGAAGTATGGGTGGTGGGTTGGGGGGGAGGGGGAGGGGGAGGGGGAGGGGGAGGAGGAGGAGGAGAGGAGGAGGAGGTTATGGAGGAGGGGGAGGAAGAGGAGGATGGAGGGGGAGGGGGAGGGGAGGAGGAGGAGGAGGGAGGAGGAGGGGGAGGAAGAGGAGGAGGTAGGGAGAGGGAGGAGGAGGAGGAGGAGGAAGAGGGGGTGGAGGAGGAGGAGAGGGGGGAGAGGAGGAAGAGGGGGAGGAGGAGGGAGGAAGAGGAGGAGGGGAGGAGGGGTTGGTGGAGGAGGAGGGAGAGGAAGGAGGAGGAGGGAGAGGAAGGAGGAGGATGGGGGGAGGAGGGGGAGGAGGAGGAGGAGGAGGAAGTAGGAAGAGGAGGAGGAGGTAGTGGAGGGGGAGGGAGGAGGAGGGAGGAGGAGAGGAGGAGGGAGGGGGAGGAAGAGGTGGAGGAGGAGGAAGAGGGAGGAAGAGGAGGAGGAGTAGGAAGAGGAGGGAGTGGGAGGAGGAGGAGGTAGGAAGGAGGGAGGAGGGAGGAAGAGGAGGAGAGGAGGAGAGGGAGGGAGGAAGAGGAGAGGGGGGGGAGGAGGAGAGGGAGGTAGGGGTAGGGGTAGGAGGAAAGGGGAGGAGGAGGAGGAGGGAAGCGGAGGAGGAAGTAGAAAAGGAAGGGGAGGAGGAGGACGTCGTGGTATCGGTTATCATTACTGTTGTTGTTGTTATGGTTGTTGCTTGTAGAGAGGAAGGAAGGAAGAGGAAGTGAGGTAGAAATGGACGAGGGAGGGTAGTGGAATGAACGTAAAGGATAAGAGAAAGAGAAAGAAGAGTAAATGGAAGGGAAGGGAGAAAGCAAGAGATAGGATATCAGGAGGAAGAAAAAAAAGAAGGAAAAGGGAGGGGAGAAGGAAGGAGGGAGGAAGGAAATATGGAAGGAAGGAAGGACGAAAAATGAATGAATGAATAAGGGGAGGAGGAGGAGGAGGAGGAGGAGGGGAGGAGGAGGAGGAGGAGGAGGAGGAGGAGGAGGAGGAGGAGGAGGAGGAGGAGGAGGAGGAGAGGAGAGGACGTCCAGCGATCGATCCCAATGAGATGTTCGCCCCCCTCCCCCCCCACCCTCCCTTATCCAGAGACAGCGTGGTTAACTTGCCTTTTTCACTTGCCGCCGTTCCTCCTCTCCCAAATTCATCACATTTCCCAATTCCCTTTCCTCCTAAACGCCCATCCACACCGGAGCCGCCCATTCACCCAAATCTGATTGAAAAGTGGGAGGCGGCATGTGCCAGGAGCCCAACCCGGCGCGAGATCAGGGCATTCATTTGATCTTTCACTTTTCAACTTCCTTCCTAAGTGATGTAGAAGGTTCTGTTGTAGGAAGGGGCTGGATTCGTGCCTAATGGCGAAGGTGTGACGAAAAATTGCGATCTGTCGACTATCTTTACACCGTTTTATTATTGTATTTGTTTGCGGGGTGACGCTGCTGTGTTGTTGGCGACTTTAGGGCAATATGGGTCACCTTGCTCTGTTAATATAATCCACACATGATTAGATAAAAGTCACTTCGCGCTCATAATCGCTCACTTACCTTCGGATAACAAATGAGAATCAGCTGTCACTAATCGCAGGCGAGCGAAACAGTAGGAAAATAACAGCTTATTTCGCGTCACAGCTTGCCTCGCAATAAAACAAGAAGTACCGCTCAGCACAGGTCAACTGACACGCGGAATCCAATACCAAATCGTCTCTTCGATGAAACAAGATCGAATTCTTTAATTTGTGTTCCAACGCCACATAATAAGACTGCAGTTAGTCGTGGAATATCACATGAGAGAAGACAAGCGGCGTAACCTTTCTACACAGCTCTCACCACAGCACTGAGGCGGCCGCGCTCGCTGGTGTGGCGGTGTAGCAGACGACGCACTCCTGGGTTGCCATGTGGGGGATTAAATGGCAACTGAGGACTGTGGATTATTCGGAAATCACACTCCGTATATACAACATTTTCTCTGTAGTTATATGTCTATTTAAATATCTTTTACTGTCGTTTGATTTAGCGAATTAGTGAGAATGTTTGGCGTCCATTTTAGAAGAGGCGAAGCGGTATTTCCAACGAGGCGAGAAGTGTTAAAGCTCGTGTGAACACTGGCTGGAGTTTTATTGGCATAAATTCTAACCCGAGCTGTCCTTATTGCTGGTTTTAATCAGGATTGCTTTGAGAGGGAGCTATGTAGGTTACGTATGTATGCTCATGTGCGACTGTTTGTCAGGCAGTGTCACATTCGAGCAATCACAACATTCTCTTTTATGGTTTTGACAAGGTACAAATGAAGATATGTTTTTACATTTACGTTTGCTTCAAATGCATATTTTTTCTTCACATTACAGTCTTCACCTATCTATAAAAAATGACTGGAAAACGCCTCAGGCAAAGAAAAATAACAAAGTCAGCAGACGAGGAAACGTTTGGGTGGAGGACCTAAGTATTTGGAATGACAAGAAGCCTTGACAATGGCGATCCTTATCTCGCCCCGTGTCGTAATATATGACGTTATTACTTTGTAGTTCTTCTCGCTTTCTGTGGACGTACGGAATGTTAAAAATACACTTTGTTGGTTTTGGCAACTTTAAAGCAGGTTGCCATGTGGTAGTTAGGGCATACTCAGACAAGTTCCATAGATACCCAGACTCTTATCACAGGAGAGGAAAAATCGTTGTATGTTCGAAATATTTTCATGACCTGCAGATTTATACAAAACGAGAGAGAGAGAGAGAGAGAGAGAGAGAGAGAGAGAGAGAGAGAGAGAAGAGAGAGAGAGAGAGAGAGAGAGAGAGAGAGAGAGAGAGAGAGCATGAATAGCAAATTAAAGGTGAAATCGCTACAACAACCTTACTTAACTGACGCTTTCTAGGGCTATTTCACATGAGTTAATTCTTACCATATATCGAGCTTGATAATCAGAAACAAACAGCACATTTAACCAGCTTTCTGTTTAACTTTTCAAACATGACAGAGTTGGGTTTTCTAAAGCATTTTAGATCTAGCTTTATAAATAAAAATAAGATTATAGAAGACACTTTAGACATAGAGATACACATAGTAAAATGGGATATCCTTATTATAGGCCTATGTAACAGCATAAGGTTGTCCCCTTCACTTTAGTAATGGAATAATAAACCTTGTGGTTATGGTGATTTTGAATTCACTAAAACGATGTACCAGACACAAGTTTAGGTATTTACAAATGTACAGTAGAACACTGTCTACATGTACGTAGGCGAGAGTATGTACAGTACATGTATGTATGGGTATCTCTTTGTATGCATTTATGTGCGTTTATGCAAGTTTATGCACATATAGAACAATATTTCACTCGATGAATTCACAAATCAGCAAACATTAATAAAGGTGATGTTAGATTAATTGTTCTTACTGAATTGACTGCAGAAGTGGGGTTAAATTAGGTACCATTTCTGTTTTGATCATATTTAGATTTCCGACAAACTACCATGTGAATTTTTACCATTATGTTTCATTCAAAGTATTTTACATTACACACACACACACACACACACACACACACACACACACACACACACACACACACACACACACACACACACACACACACACACACACACACACACAACACACACACACACACACACACACACACACACACACACACACACACACCACACACACACGCACACACACACACGTCCCCGGACTACCCACCCTCCGACACACACAAACACAAACGCAAGCATGAATGACAATATCCCGCCCACGGCACCCAAAATTTGCATATCAGAGACGGAACAAAGAATCGACATCAGAAGAAAAGGAAATTTGAAAATCCCACGACGAATCTGCCTCGGTAACTCATGCAATATGGATCTTTAACTTGGCAAAAAAAAAAAAAAAAAAAAAAAAAAAAAATTCTCCAAAAACTTTAGGGGTAACTCAACCATTTTTGGCATATGATGACTTAACGTTTCGCTTCACATACGATGATACGCATATACAGGTTCTCTTAAGCATATACGCGAACATACACTAATAAAATTGGTGCACATGTTGTTATGGATATACCCGTCTATTTGTCTGTATCTATCTATCTATTATTATATTTGTTTGTTACCTTTATATCTGCTTATCTATCTATCTACAGTAGCTACTATATATATATATAATATATATATATATATATATATATATATATATATATATATATATATATATATATCGTATATATATACCTATATCTACTGTATATACAGTGTTTAAAGTAGTATCTACGTCTACATATGTATATATTTCGCTTATCTTATCTGTCTATCTATATGTCTTTATAGATATTTGTCCTGTATCTATATCTAAATCTCTACCAATATCTTTTCCTATATCTATATCTAAATCTATATATCTAGCTACTTGTATCCATCTATTTACCTATCTCTCTCTATATGTGTTGGTGTGTTGTGTTGTGTGTTGTGTGTGTGTGTGTGTGGTGGTGTGTTGTGTGTGTATGTGTGTGTGTGTATGT
>NW_020870471.1:199874-207374 GCF_003789085.1 Penaeus vannamei | reverse complement strand
CACTTCTTTGGCCTTAGCAAACAAAAGTTCTCGCAAGGAATAGCTGCATAAAAGGATGTCTCGTCAGGCAGAGAGGCAGAACCAGGAGAGCAGACGGAGAACGGCAAACGGCAGACAGAAGACAAGACAGTCTCAGACGCCCGTCACCGCTCCGCCCTCGGCACCCGGGGCTCTGGTCTTTCGGGGGGGTTTCCCTACTCCTTCGCCAATAAACCCTCCAGCCAAGACCCTTTCCATTCCACCTGCTCACAAACCCAACCTCATCACACGTGGCCTTTGTTAGAAACAAATACGGTACCTATTACTGTGTTTTGAGAAAGGTGACAGTAAACAGAGCCCCAAAAAATAATCAGGAAAAATTTACAAACGACGAATTCGGACATAGTGAGGCTAATTATAATTTTCCCTACTCTCTCTCTTTCATGACATATTAAAAAACAAACAAACTCTGAACTGGTGTACTATTATAAGAATTTAGCACAGATTCCCTAAATAACATAATGATAATCAGCCAGGTATATAATCTTACATATACGAATATAGGTATAGAGAGACATCATGCATTTGTTCCTTTATTGACTCAGGACTCACTCTTATTACCAGTACTATGGCTTGGTTTCTCTTTAAACTGGTTATGTAACTAGAAATAAAAGCAAAGCATTGTTTCAATGACAATCTATTTCTTGAGAGACAATATAAACTATGGAGATAATGCTTCTGTTTATGCTATTCCCAAAAGATCTTAAACAGTACAAGTATTGTGTTACATTTAAGAGCTACAAAAGTCAATTCAAATGAGGTCTTGAGGAAGGCCGCGTCCATATTCATTGGTGTACCAAGAATACCACCTAATACCCCACACTGCAGTTATAACAGTGACAAAATACCAATCATAACTGATATGGTAGCTTTATGGTATGGTAACGGCTACTGCTTCCTAGTAATATTTGTGAAAACGCTCTGGGTACAGCAACTTGTTCATCTTCTTCGGTAAATTCCTCCAGAATTCCAAGTCCTGTAGAAATGAAATAGAAGTTTAATCCATGCATAGAAATCCCTCGTACTATATGAAGGCCATGTCACCTTAAAAAGCCAACTGCCTTGTCAAAATCCTAGTTACGGAGGAGAAAGAACTGAAAAAAAAAGCATTTCAAAGACAAGTAGGCATAAAGTACTAGCTAACTTCTTATCAGGTTGTTGAGATAAAGATAGTCAGTGTGATGCGTGTATAGCAACATCTGAAAGAATCTTTGCAGTTTAAAGGATAGATGTTTACATTGATCCTTATTACTTGTCGACTGACAAGGTATGAATTACCACTAACATAAAAGGAGCGTTCAAGTAAACATGCCGCAAATTGTAATTTTTCTTTAAATATAAATATTTTAAAAAATCCACACCAGTATCTTGAAACATGTTTGCGGGTTTTCAGCCATAAGGAGAAATATCAAATAAGTATGCAGACACATCTTAATCAGTGTTTTCAACATGTTCCAAACATGTTTGTATGTACAAGGCCTATGAATATGTTATCTATATTACCTGGCGATCGTCGACCACCTTCATGGTTGGGGAAGAGGTGATTCCGAGGTAAGAAGTCCTCGAGACCTCTGTTGGTGTCCATTTGAAACCCAGTGACATGTCCGGCGTCGGGTCGCTGGAGATATAGTTAAATTCTTTATGTGCAATTAATTCACAGAACCATAATCTGTTACAAGTTTAATGATATCTTTTTACAAATAGGTTTTATTGGTATTAGGTTCTTGATGAGATTTAGTTTTTCTTGTAATTGTTATGGTTTAGGTTGTCAATGTCTCTTACCCAGTGGCGGCGAAGTTGGTCCAGAGGTCTACCATGATCCGAGACACAAAGAAATCCTCTTCCGTACTCAGGCTGATGTTGAGATATTTAAAGTCGAACAGGTACTGCAAATCGTCCATGTGGCTTACATCTGTGTGAATTTATGGTGGTTATTACAGACAATTACTTAGAAAAGGACAAAATGTACATTGATAATGAAGTAGGTTGCTATATCAATGAAATTTCTAGTCTCATGTCATTACAATATATATATATATATATATAAATGTATATACATATATTTATATACATGCATACATACATACACAGAATCCATACACATATACATTCACATATATTTGCCAATAATAATAATGATGGTAATATCAACAATAACAACAATACAAGTCCTTACCATTCAATATCCAATCAGGTGTAGGTCCCATGTATAGGTCAGTGAAGGTATGTTCTCCACGATGCTGCAACTCGTAGGCGTAGACACTGTTGCCAAAGGCAGTATTTCTTGCATGGTTTTCTATAGCATCCATGGTGCACATATTGAAGTAACAGTCACCAATGAGCTTGGGATGAACAAGAATGATATTAGGCCTACGTACTGCTCTCAAAGAAAAAAAACAAAAAAACTCACCTTCATTATTCTATTGATAACTCCCTTTTTTTTTAACATATCAGAAAAATAGGTGACGGTGTTGCTCAATTTTTATTTTTCACCAAGAAAATAATGAGTGTAATATTCTCCAAGAGAACACCTGTTGCAAATCCCAGAACCATCCTGCATGCAAACACAAACAGCTCAGATACTTTTCACTGATTGAGAAGAAAACTAATATGAAACTCACGAACCGAACAATGCAAAAATGGTCCTGTCTCCCGGCTTCTTACCTTGACCAGGGTGTGGACCTTGCTCATGTCAAACTCAATGGGACCCATGTACCGGTGGAAGATGAGGCGGCCAATGAAGTCAATGTTGTCGTCCCAAACATTTAATCCCATTATATAGGGGCCTATCATGCCGAAGCTCTTTATCATAGCGTCCACTACGCCGTCTTTCAAGAACGCTGGAAGAATGAAACTATCAAGATTTTGAAGGTTAAATTGGTCATATCACTCAAAATCGCCACATTATCCCAAGACATATGACAGGAGTAACTAATCGCATATGGCTAGAATTAACGTTCCTGAAGATACCATGAAAGACGCTGACCCACTTACTTCGGACATTAAGCGCGCCTTCGTCTCGTGTCTTGCCGGCGATGATGTCGACACGGTTGTAGCGGCCTTCCCTGACCAGCGTGGCGGGATGGTCCGGGAGGAACTCTCCGTCCACGCGGGGGCCCATCACGTAAGGGGTTGGCTTGGAGTTGGGCAGGGATATGGAGATTAGCTTTTATTACTCTAATAACTGGGTTTAGCAGGGGAAAGGCCTCTTGCAATGCATAAAAAAAAGAGAATTCTGCATGAGGATGGCAAAAAAATAAGGATTTAGGCCTATATTTTTTTACTTACTAGCTGGGTAGAGGATGAATGAATGATTATTCATATTCAAAAGCAAGTTCACATATCTTTGGTGAATTACAACAACTTTATATACTCCATCTATAATTCTATAATTCATCTTTTGTCCACAAACTAGGTAAATAATGAAGAAATTTTATTGTGAATAGTAATTTCTGTCAGCTATTTTGGGGGTTATTTTTATTATTGTGACGTCATCAAACAAGCAAGCTTCCTCTGGAGACAGTTTGAAAATTTTTGGATTGGTAACAAAGCCAAATCAAGTATCTGACCAAGAAGTACGAAAAAAATATATATCTTCAAATATCTTGTTGTCAAACTGCACCAAACTATTAGAACTTCGCTAAGTTTTGATCAAAGACAAGAATAGGAAAATTGTTTGTCTTCCCCTTTCGCCTAACGAGACCCCAGTGGGAGAAGGTTAGCATCAAATAACAACATGAAGAGAAGACACAATCCTTGGATAAAAACAAGCCTACTAGTTTGAGAAGCGCAGCGGTCAGCTGATCAGCAGGGACCTTCTTCAGGCATTCAATAAGGTCTGCAGAATTCGGATTCTCTGTCGCTCCAGGACAGTCCAAGATGCTACCGATCTGACCTGCTATGTACCTATGGTCCTCCCGAACTGACCAAGAGCACAAAGCTGTTCCTGACTGCATGATGGCTCGCTTGAACAAACCTATGGCCGGCAAGAAATAACAGTGAGGTAAAATTAAATGGTCAATAGAATACAACGATTTACTTTTTACAATGAGACGAGATGGAAAAGTTTCCTTATAAAACTGCTAAATGTGGTCTTGCTTCATCACGCTTTTCCAGATATCAGTGAAATAAACTGAAACTGTAGAGAGAAGCAGTTGCATTACCTTTACCATTCATCTCTAAGAACATTTATGTAACTCTATTCGGTAAAAAATAAACATTTCCATTCTACCTTTCGACATTGGAGACAAAATGTGGTAGTGCACCGACGCGCCTCCCGCGTTCTGTCCAAAGATGGTGACCTTGTCTGGGTCACCGCCAAGGGCATGAATGTTGTCCTGAACCCACTTGAGGGCCAATGTCTGGTCCTTCAGCCCTAGATTGCCCGGGAGCTCAGAGTCCTCAGTCGAAAGGTATCCTACAGAAGCAATTATCCTGAATTACTGAAGCAAGAATGAGAAGGGTGTGCGTATTTCATGCTCTCACGTTATCATACTTTTGCAAACCGACAGAATTTCACTTTCAATCGCATTATGAGAGAAATGATGTGTACAACTTGATTTATACAACCAAAGAATCCCAATGTTCATTATGAAGTCCACTGACATTCATAACTTGAAGACCCAGAGTATAGACTTGCTATGTGAAATGCATGTTGTGCATATATCAAAACTATTGGTGAAATATGGAGTATACCTTTAATATTAAGCAAAGGTACATTGTTTTCAAAAATGATATAAAACCAGTAGGATATATTCTATAGATACCTTCTGTGAGTCACCTGTACTTGATGAACATATACATGACTGTTCTAGATCTACCATATTTGGTAGATCTAGAACAAACACGCACACACGTATGCCCACAATTAAACTGTATTGTCCTCTCACAAACAGAACACAAAAAATGGTAATGAAAAGAATATTTGCCGTTTAGTAAATGTCTTCATCTGCACCGGAACCGCACACTGCAATGTCTCCACGTATGTCATTCTGTGGATTTCTCTGGTATTGGCTCATTGCCTTTCAGAAATCGCTCCACCTCGTTTCCCTCTTGTGATCACTCTACCCCTGCTAGACCTGATCTTCGTCGCTTTACCGAATTCCGTCCCTAAAACACTACGCTACACACTACAAAAGCCTACATCTGCTGTTGCTACGTTTCCAATTCTATGGCTCCCGATAAAGTCCAACAAGTCCCTACATCAAATGGCGCCAACCGTTATAAAATAAGAACCTTGGAGTTGAAGACTTAAAGGCCCAATCACACTAGCACTTTTCCGTCATTTTTTTACGTTTCCGAATGAACTCCGTATGAAAATCATGTAAAGAAACATGACGCTATCGGAGTGAGGTCCCGGGAATTACACGAACATTCTCATACATATTAGGTTATTTTAAAGAAATATGAAGATGTATTATTGTATATTCGAATGTTCTAAAATATTATTAGCTTATGTTTACATTCACTCATCCTATCTAATTTATTAATAGCACAAAATCAACATGGAAATTAGGCAGACGAAACGGTCGTAACCGTCTTGGTCTGGGAGGCGTTCCGTTTGTAGACGATCCTTGTGGAGAAAGAAATTGACGGAAAAGTGATAGTGTGATAGGGCCTTTAGTTTGGGTTTTGTACTTTTTAGACTTTCAGGATCACTGTAAGCATGCCATACACCCTAGTTGGGTTCTTGGCGATATCAGAAGTGGTCAATCTTCAATTTTGAGATGTTTTCAGCATATAATTAGTCACATATTGGCTAAATTTTGCTAGATTATTACACAGTAATTTAAAAAGCAGTAGTCTGAATCCTAACCTTCTACAATTGAAAAGCGAATAGAAAAATTTAGCAGGATGATCCAGGTTCAAGGCTCCCATTAAAACCAATTTATTTCAATGATAAAAAGCCCATATAATTACGTATTTAGTTTGTCTTTGTGAAATGAGACAATATCATTACAGAAATTTTGATAATAAAGGACCTTTAAATTTCAAATACTATAATCAAATATAAGCAAGATAATCATGTCATTTTTTCAACCTTACCACATCTTGCTAACATGGATATCTAACATGCTTTTCCTTACGTTCACAGCCAACAATGAGTACTATATGCCTATAGCCTATACATTGTAGAACAGACTGGGGTCGCGATCATGTTCAAAGGTCGTGATGCATGACCCCCTGTGCAAATACCCTCACAGTAACGAATGAAACCTCCCGGACATTCCATAGTGCTGTCAAAATCTCAAAGGACCGCCGCAAAGTTGACAGGTAGTGTGTGTAAATCGGGACCCCGAAAGAATACAAAATAACAGAATAGAGAATACCAAACACATCAAATATGGCTTAAATGTCAAATAGATAAAAATATTAATAGACGATGAACGAATGCACAATAAACATACAGAGAAGAAAGAAAAACTACAGACCCAGGATTCCGATACGGCTCTGGACGGTGACATACACCACGTCCTTGGCAACCAAGTACTCTGGTCGGTAAATCTCCATGCTACCCATCACAAAACCTCCCGGTAAAAACCACACCATGACGGGAAGGTCCGACTTGTTGGCCTGCAAAAAGAAGATCGTTCTTAACACCAAGGAATCCATAGGAAGGGGGGGGGGACCAATCCATAACAGGAAGGTCCGGTTTAAAGGACTGCAAAAAGAAGGTCCATAGTAACTGGAAGAAAACTGCAGGAAAGATACAAAAGAATGTAGAGTAAGGTTTAGATTGAAATAACCAAGGAAACGTAACTAATAAAATGACGGTAATTATGGTACTTAACAACTTGGTACTAATATCAGCAGTAATGCTGGTTAGATTTATAACGTGGTAAGGTATAAAGGATCGTCCATGATTTTCATCATTATCACGAGCGTACAAACCGTCAGCGGGGTGTGTGTGTGTGTTAGACCAGACGTACACTTATTTTTTAATGTGAAAAATGATGATCCGTCAATGGGCGAATCGGCGGCCGTCATGATTCAAATTTCGCGCCATGTCGGTGTTGCTAGCAGGGTTGCCCTCTTTGTAGCAGCATTTCTGGCGTTTTCTAAACATTACATGATAAAGAAAACGGATATAGATAATAGAATTGAACCATACACTATCACATAAATGAATGAATATTGGATTACAGTTACACTGCGTAGGATCAGAATCTGATAATTATAGGATCCCCTGCGTTACTTCCTTGTTTGCTGCAATGCATAAAACAATATACAATAATTGCATCATTAAGCCAATAATGTAAAAACATTTAACAACATTAAATGCACCTGCATCTCTTTATAGAAAATGCATTAGATATATAACAAGAATATGTGACATTGAACCTGTAAGCTTGATTTATCCAAAAACGTATACGACTATTCACAGCGTGTTGCAGGGTTGAAGGTTTAAGTCACTATGAGGCCCAACTGGAAGACCCAGCTGAAGTAGCATAGGATGAAATT
>NW_020870471.1:180571-199774 GCF_003789085.1 Penaeus vannamei | reverse complement strand
GAGTTCATAGAATAAAGGTAGAGCAATGAATCGTTTAGAGAAAGAAGAGAGAGAGAGAGAGAGAGAGAGAGACGAGATGAAAGAGTGTGATAAGAGAGTAGAAAAAAGAATAGAGACACACTGAGAGAGAGTAGAGAGAGTACTTTATAGAAGAGAAACGCAAGATAGCACTTGAAATAAGAAGAACAATTATAAGAGACAAAAGTGAGGAACGGAACCACTTGAATAAAACCGAAAAGTCATAAGTAGGAGAGAGGAAGAGGCCTTGATAGAAATAAGTAATAGAAGTAAGAGAGGAAGCGTTATAATAAATAGCATCAATAAGTAGACAGAGCAGTAGAGAGAGGGAGGACTATGATAGAAACGCAAAGTATGAGTAAGGATGGAAGGAAGACAATTATAAATAGAACAGTTATAGCATAGAAATAGTAGAAGAGAAGAGAGCACTTGATATAGAACATATATACGGAGCAAGACAGGATTAGTAAGTAGTAAATAAGAATAATTGAATCAATAAAGTGAGGTAGAGAATGAAAGAACAAAATGAATAGAATAAACAAATCTCTACTTCTCAGTAGAACTGAGGAAAGCATCTATGATAAAGATGATCATTCCATAAGAATAGACGGAGCACTTCTGATTAAACAATTATAAGCTAGAGGAAGCACTTATAATAACATTATCATAAGTATATGAAAAGACGCAACTTGATAACAATTATATAGTAGAGGCAGCACTTGTGATAAATTATCAATAAGTAGAGGCAGCAACTTATACATAAATTACCTCATAAGTAGAGTGAAGTACTTGATAAACAATTATATAGTAGCAGGAAGCGACTTGGTAAACGGAGGGATTTATAGTAGAGGAAGACTTATAATAAATTAATCGGATAGTGGAGGAAGTCACCTTGAAGTAAATACGAATTATTAAGTGAGAACACTTGGTAAAGTCTGCAAGTTATCAAGCGAGTAGAGGAAACACTTATAATAAATTATCATAAGTAGATGGATTAGCACTTTGGGTAAACAAATTAATATAGTAGAGGAAACACTTATATATAAATTATCATTAGTAGAGGAAGCACCTGATAAACAATTAAATAAGTAGAGCCCGGAAGCACTTATGATAAATCGAATAAGCTAGAGGAACGCATTATGATAAATCCATATAAGTAGTAGGATCGCCTTGATCAAAAATTTTAAGTAGGGAAACACTTATACAAAAATTACCATAAGTATGAGGAAGCACTTGGGATAAACAATATATACAGTAGAAAGGAAACGACTTATATTGGAATTTATGCCATAAAGTAGAGGAAGCACCTGATAAACAATTATAGTAGAGGAAGCACCTTAATGATAAAATCATCATAAGTTAGAAGGCCGCACTTGATAAAAACAATTTAATAGAGGAAGGAATTCTTATCACCATAAATTGACGCATAAGTATGAGGAAGCACTTGAAAACAATTTATATTAGTAGAGGAAACAGCTTTAAATAACGATATTATCTCCATACGGAGAAAGTAGAGAAAGCAACATGAAATAATATACAATCTTATAAGTAGATGGTAGGCATTATGACAAATGCATGGCATAGATCAGAGGGACGCACTTGGTAAACACATTTTAAGTAATGAATGGATAACTTTTTTCCTACTTATAATAAATCATCATTCACGATAGCGAGACGGAGGAACTTGTATAAAATACAAATTTTAGAGTAGAGGAAACATTATAGTGAAATTAGTGGGATTATGATATTATGGACGCACTTGATAAATCCAAATTTTAGCTAAGCGATGGAATATCTAACTTATAATCGAATATGAGGCACGGGGAAGGACCAAACAGCTCTCATGTGCTACGTTTTAGTTGAAGCACTACTGATCACATTACCTTATAATACGTAGGGAAGCCACTTGTTAAAAACAATCCATACTCAAGCGGATCCATCACAGATAAACATAATAAAGAGGTTGATAACATTGTAAGCAAAGGTAGTTGTTGTTTATCAGCAAAGGTAGAACGATAAATATCAAGTTTATGAAGCTGACACCTGATAAGTAAATGTAGACAAAATGTAGCACGTGTCAAACATTATATAACAAAGAAAGCATTTTCATAAACATTTTCAAACTATAAACTAGCCGGTTTTATCCCCATGTCTCATCCGGATCAATAAATGTTATTCTTTTGATGTTTTCCTAAAATATAATATTGCTATATTTTCATATCTTATTCTCCGTAATCTGTATGACAACCTAACTTATGAGTTATTTTCTTTTCTTTTTGAGCTTGTGATAATATACGTTTTTTCTCGATGAGTGTACATTACATATCTTTTTTTTTTTTTATATATATCATGACTCTCATGATAACTTGGAAGGTGTATATATCGGGAATGTTCTAATTGATCTCCAGTATAAGAATTATACATAATATATATCATATTATATATTATATATAGTTCTATATATATAGTAATCTATATGCTTGTATGCATGCTTATATATACATATATTGTTAATACATAATCATACATGTAATTACTATACAGTAATTTATGTTATATAAGTGTGTTATATAAGTATAAGAAATTACGTATGTTAAAATTCTGGCTATTTTTTAAAACTAAATTGTACTCTGTTAGGTGCAAGTACTATTACAATTATTTACCATATGACCAAACATAACTTTCCTACACAGTCTGCATGGCTATCTCGGCACTCAGATGTGGCGTGGCAGCCAAGCAGAAATCTACGGGGTTCCTCGCCGTACTTCGTCTCCGGTTACCATGGAAACGAAGACGCTATTCCTTTAACTCGAGGGAGGGAGCCACTCGCTGCCCAGCTGATCGACCCGCTGTCTCTCCCACAGAAATTTTTCTTTTTTATTTTTTTTTCTGTATAAATAAAACGTGATTTTTATGTCGTTTGGATGTGACTTTGAAATTACTTAATCTAAATTATATGTAGAGGATGCATATGGTAGGTGGTGAGACAGATAGATAGACATATTAGAGATAAACAGGTAGTATGATAGATATACAGATAGATAAACAAATAAAAATAGATAGGTAGATTGATAGAGAAATAAACAGATGAATTAGATGTATAGATTTACAGATAGGCTGATCGACTGAATAAATGATTGATTGATTTGTAGACAGACAGACAGAAAGACAAACAAACAGATGAAAATATACTAGATGCAAACTATTCACCATCCAGTTCGATTCTGTTTTCTTATTTGATTTTTTTCGTATTTTATTCCGGTGCTATAGAGCACATCATCCGTTTTCCCAATTGATTTATCATATAAACCATTATTTCGACATTCTTACGCTTCGAAAAAATAATCACGAACTGTTTTTGTTTTTCTTAAACACTACCAAAATGCAGTATATTAAAAGCGTTCGGCCAGTAGGAATAACATTGACAATAGTAATATATGTAAGAATGCTTTGTCAATAGTTTCGTATCTTTCATATACGTGTAAGCTAATATTCACTCATGATTGTATGTTATAATGTAAAAGAAAGGAGAAATATGTTAATCAAGAAAGTACGTTTGAGTTACCCCTGAAGGTGTCACGTTTTCTATGTATGATGTAAACATTGAGACACGTTTTTGTTCGAGAATAACTCGGTGAAACAGAAACATTTTCAGAATTTCTGTATTAACCCCACAAATTCCTGATCACAATACAATGGCCCCTGACATTTCAACAGTATATGAATGAAAAATAGATAAAATCAAATCAACATTAATAAAAACGGCTAATCTTTACATGGGTTTCCGTTAGCCCCAAGTTATTCATAAGATATATAATGGCCGTTCACTCTACTCTTTTACCAACGGAATCGTGGTTCATTCTTGGCTCACCAGTCACACTTAACGCGATGACAACCACGGAAACAGCCACGACCTAAAATTCTACACAGAAAGATGAGTTCAACCCGCACAGGTGTGATGATGACGTTAGTCAGGCTATGTGGGACGATTTATTTAGCGAAACAACGAATGTTAATGTTAAAATAAGGGCGAATTCTCGCTACTCTCATCTAGTCAGCTCTGACGGGGGAACGTGGCACACAAATGTAACAACGGCGAGCAGCTAGTTAAAATTTTATATTTGTTTTTATTAAATACAAGAGAGAATTTTGCCCAATTTTAAATATTATTTACAGTTTAGACTGACTTTTTGAATCGCTTTATATATTATAATTATTTTTTTTACAGTACTAAACGATTACCTATTTTTAGCTTATCATTTAAACCAAAAAAAGACGACGGAACTTGCAGCGAAAACGATAATTATCGTTTGACTGGACTTTTATCGCATTCACCCCAAAATACAAGTGGTAGCGAGAAAAAAAACACGAAAGTAAAAAGAACCACGAAAATTGTTCCCTTAACTTGGCCGCCACATCATATATTATTGGATCAATTCTACAGTGACATCATTCCTCATACTCTACGAAGCTTGGCTAATATAAGTTAACCAACAACAGGCAGGGACGCCAATCACACTGAAGAGGTAAGTGTAAATTATTTGTTTGCAGTAGTTTATTAACTTTGCACCAAAGGTTTTATGCACACACACATTGTGTATTTAAATGTCATATATAATATATATACCACACATTTATACTATACATATACTCACTCTTCGTTTCTGTGCTGTGTGCTGTGGTATATTATTTACTATAATATCTTCTACTCTATCCGGTATTCACCTCCCTACTCCCTCCTACTACCGTCTTATATTTCACTATAATTTCATCACACATACATACATATCTCACACACATCCACTTCTTCTCTAGCGTCTAATCGTTTTCTAATTGTTTTTTGGTTTTCTGTTTACTACACACACACACATACACACAATCAATATAACCTTAACTTACAAAAATGTAATATTATTACTATAAAAAAAGTGTGTGGTGATGTGAGTAGTGTGCTCGCTCTGATGGTAGTGCTGTGTTTAGCTCGCTGGTGTGTGTGTGTGTGTGTGTTGTGTATATAAATACTGAATAATAGTAGGAAAAGTAAATAATGGAATAAGACAATACTAAATAATAACATTAAAAGTATAGTAAAATGTACGCTAGAAATAATAAATAATGCAGCTCGCTCATAGTGATGAGTAGTGTGAGGATGTGATGTGTGTGTGTGGCTGATACAATAGATTGTTGTGTGAAGTATGTGTGATGGTAGGGATGAGTGGTGATGGTGGTGATGTGGTAGTGAGGTGTGTGTAGTGTATAATAAAACACAATAAGCAGATAAGAACAGCAAATAACTCACAATATTGAAAATCACGAGACATGAGTGAGGTAGATGTAAATGCTGAGGTGAAATAGTAGTAATATAAATAAGTTGAAGATGTAGTGAGTGAAGTAGGACTTCATGTAAAGAATGTGTATAAATAAAGAAATCTACAAGTAACTAAGACAAGGAGTACCATTAGGGGAGCCTGGCCAGACGGAGACTGTCCAGACGATCTCAAATGTCCTTCGACCCGACATGCGGTGTATTTTTTATTTTTAACTCCTGCTCACTTTTGAGTCACAGTTGAGGACAGAAATAATCCCAGTTTGTGAGAACAGACATCAAGATTATCTATAAAAAGTTTCCTGTATGACCGATTATTCATATATTCTTGACCCATATACAGAATTCTTAAACTATCAGAAGATGTCATATATGATAATCGCTTAAAGCATACGCAATATTATTTTAAATTAGAGGTTACGATTACACTGATCAGCCATTTTATTCGTTCATCTTATTAGAATGAGATTTTAATATATATCTTAGTACTTATAACCGGTATTAACATATAATTTAAATCATTAGTGATATTATGAATGTCAGAAGTCTGTAGTCTACGTAACGGAATTATACTAAAGTATATAGTGGCAGATAGCAAGAGACTTCAATTGATAAAATTTATCGCTTCAAGCGGTACCTGGAGATCAACTGCGCAGTAAATTCTTATAGGAACATAGATAAGAACATAGCTTTATAGGCGCAAAAGAGAAGGAGTGGTTTTTTTTTTTACACGATAGTAGCCGTGACCTGCGTTAAAGGGCAGGCTTTTCGCGTCGCTTTGATTGGTGATAGAGGGTATCGAATGTGTAGGATATACGAGACTGTTCTCAGTGCAGACTCACGATCCAGTGAACGCCAGGACGCGATAATATTACTCGCTAAGGTATGCTATCTGAATGACTGTGCTGTGTGTGTCGTGTGGTGTGTGTGTGTGTGTGTCTGTGTGCTGTGTTCGTGTGTGTGTGTGTGTGTGTGTGTGTGTGATGTGTGTCGTGTGTGTGTGTGTGTGTGTGTGTGTGTGTGTGTCGTTGTCGTGTGTGCTGTGTGTGTGTGTGTGTGTGTTCGAAGATTTTCTGCTCGATTCAGCGCTCTGAGACCCACTGCACTCCTCCAAAAAATCACAACCAATAGTCTTTAATCAAGAAGCACCGCCTCTTCTGGGTGCTGAACTCATCTTAAACTCTCGTCCTACAAGTTAACTGATAACTCATCCCGCTTATCACATCGCAAGGTAAACCTGGATGACGTTGAAGAGTCTAAATCTATGGAATATCGCCTTACATCAATGCCTGGCATGAGGAAAGCTAACAGAGATTCAGCGTTATGTGTGCAATGTACGTGCAGTGAGGAAGAGCGAAAAAATCAAATCTCCGTACTAGCAAAGAGTTGTGGAAAAAATATAATAGCCTTTTTTAATTCACTTTGCGTGTGAACTGCACCTGCTGGTCACAGACCTCGTTGGATCTTGTGCTGTATTCTTTCTTGGCAGATGCTTGAGTTATGCAACCTCATGATGTGGCTGTAATTCTACATCTTATCTTTTAACGCAGTGAGGGTGAAGGATAAGGAAAGGAAGCAGGAGGACTGCATAACGCAAAAGGGACGGAAGACACGGTGAGCAGGTCAATAGACGCTACGGAGAGGATACGACGAAGTATCAATAGAGGAGATCGTACGCGGTAAGCAGAGAAATCCACACAAAAACTAGAGAGTGAGACTGGAAGCAGGAGAGGGTCGCAAATCAGGTCAACAATTCTAATGTATATGTAACTACATAAACTACTCTGACATACATATACACCCTAAAGTGTCCATCAATTTATATCAATGATTAATTTATCATACTCTCTGCTGTCGTGTTGTGTGCTCGTGTGAATGGTGGCAGTGTTCTCCCCTTCCATCGTCTTGGGTAGTCCGTGTAGTGGTGTGTGCTGTGGTGACTCATTTGTATATATAATACGTGCTATTCATTGACTATCATATGGATATTCTACTTCACTAACTGCTCAGTTTTAATGTATATTCTACTTCTATATCATATATACTGCTATACATACACATACACATTGATTCATATCATGCACTCATACATAATGCTTATACTACTCTGTCTAATAATACCATTATACTCATATATATACCTATTAGTTCGTACTTATCTGATAGTAGTATTTCTCATCTATACGCCTAGGTCCAGCTATACTCATTAGGGATCTCTTACTCCTATCCGTATATATAATGGATTCAGTGTTTGTGTTATCACTACATATGTAATGTGCTAATGTGTAGGTGCGCTTCATGTATCTTATATAACCTGCCCTCCTGAATGTTTAGTATTCGTGTCCCTGTCATACTATACCTAGCCTATCATGGATACCTTATATTACTATACCTATACCTATCATGATCTATTTATATATATCATCAGTACCTATTACTAATTGAATCCGTTATATTAATGTACCTAAACTGTATATAATATATATGTGTGTATAAGACCACACAACAAACATATACACACACATTATGTATAGTCCATATTACATATATATCATAGAATCTCCATTCTATATTCGTATATCTATAGCTATATACGCGTATATCTTATCTACATGTATCCTCCCTTCCAACTACTTATATACACATGTGTATGATCCTATTACTGTGTGTGTTTGTGCTGTGTGGTGTGTGGTGCACGTGCGTGCTGTTAATACCGTGTTCTTGTCGTATACGTAGTTCACTCCACTATGTGTGTGTGGTGAATAAGACGTATTTTATACTATATATACCTAATATGATTATATTCCTCACCTATATATATGCTATTCATGCAATCCTCTTATACCAGACCAGCCCTCATGATCCTCGCATCCATATGAGCCTCATAATGATTATCACTTACCATATTATAACGAATAGCTATCACTCGTACCTCAATTGTAGTAACCCTTATCATATATATAATTACGACATACATATATATAACATACATATATAATATACCCATCGCAGTCAAAACTGAGCCTATCGAAAAATTACAGTACATTTTAGTACTTTCATACGTAATATATTTAGAGTGCTCCACTATATATACAATACATCATCTACATAGCACATAATCTATCAGTAACCCAAAGATTTACATTGTATAAATTTTGCTATACACTAGAGCATATGAGAGACGCTACACCTATAGCATGTAGATATACACTCGCAGAACGTATACGTTTCACATCCAATGTGATTTATTCATACATATATATCGTATATCTTACTAACTAAATCAAAGTAGATTGAGACTTACATCAGAGGATGCTCTAGGGAGTGAGTGGGAGCGTATAGAATATATATGTGGGGTAGTATATGGTGAGTTACATATGAGGGAGGGTAATAAGTGGTATGGTGTGTATGGGTAATGCGGTATGGCGGGTATAAAGTGGATAAATCGCTGTATATAATACTATCCTATCTTTCACTCTATATATGCTATATATCATATAGGGGGGATTAACAGGTATAGGACATATATATATACTATAGGAAAGAGGGGAGGGGGTGTGAGGGGGGTAACATTATATTATATTCATAAAATATATATGATCGGATTAATAAGATTCATACACTGCCATGAGGCATTTCCTGCTTACAACAAGAAATACCATCGGAACAGCAGAATCTATAGAAAATTGGGAAGTATCATGAGCAGGGCCAACTATTGTAGTTATGAGGTGGAGCTATTCCATACCAGTGATGGCTAAATATTCGTCACGTTTCAGTCTCCCTTTCCATATCCACTCACTTTTGTACAGTGTATAGGTAAGGAGCAATATGTGATGAGTTTATTACTTTGTAATAATTACTTAATATGTTTAGATATTTTGTTGGCAGTGTTCACGCTGAGGGGTCACTGTGGGTTTCCATTGGGTCTTCCCGTTCTTTGTAAAATACCTTTTTATTCATCGATATGAATGAAAAGATTCCTGCTTCTCTCCAAAACAAACAGTATTGTTGTATTGCCATTGCTGTGCGTAAATTTGTAGATGATTGGTGAACAGAATAGGCTGGGAATTTTTATTTCGAAATAGTGGCCATTGGTGTTTGTGGGAATAATATTGACTTGAATCTATAGATGATTAGTACATGTCATGAGGTTCAACAGTTTTTTCGTATAGTATAACTCATGGAGCCTATGTATGAGAGGTTCTTTTTTATTTCTATTTTTATTTACTGATTCTCTTTTATTATAAATCAGGTAAGTTTGTTTCAGATGAACCTATGAATGGCAGCGTGAAAAAATGATTCCTTAGGGTGTCAGTAATAGATGCTTTGGTGAATATTAAATAAGAACATTTTCAACATTTTAAAAAAATCATGTATACCCTTGCATTCAAGTATATGTACCCGCTATTTGAACGTTTGAGGTTACGGTAAACATTACGAAAAAAAAGTCTTTCCCTGAAGTTGGTGTGCAATTAAAAGAATTGAGCACAGATTCCCAAAGGTAGATAATGATATTCAGCCAGGTATATAATCGTAATACATACATGACTGCAGATGTAGACACATCATGCATTCGTTATTGTATTGACTCAGCACTCATAATGCCAGCTCCGTGACTTGGTTTCTCTTTAAACTGGTTATGTATCAAGAAATAAAACAAGCATTTGTTTCAATGACAGTTTATTTCTTGACAGACAATTTAAACTGAATATATAATACTTCTGATCATGCTATTCCCAAAAGAACTTAAACAGTACAAGTATTGTGATACATTTAAGAGCTACAAAAGTCAATTCAAATGAAGTCTTGAGGAAGGCCGCGTCCATATCCATTGGTATACCAAGAATACCACCTAATACCCCACACTGCAGTTATAACAGTAAACAAAAACACCAATCATAACTGATATGGTAGCTTCGTGGTACGGTAACAGCTACGGCTTCCTAGTATTAATTGTGAAAACGCTCTGGGTACAGCAACTTGTTCATCTTCTTCGGTAAATTCCTCCAGAATTCCAAGTCCTGTAGAAATGAAATAGAAGTTTAATCCATGCATAGAAATCCCTCGTACTATATGAAGGCCATGTCACCTTAAAAAGCCAACTGCCTTGTCAAAATCCTAGTTACGGAGGAGAAAGAACTGAAAAAAAAAGCATTTCAAAGACAAGTAGGCATAAAGTACTAGCTAACTTCTTATCAGGTTGTTGAGATAAAGATAGTCAGTGTGACGCGTGTATAGCAACATCTGAAAGAATCTTTGCAGTTTAAAGGATAGATGTTTACATTGATCCTTATTACTTGTCGACTGACAAGGTATGAATTACCACTAACATAAAAGGAGCGTTCAAGTAAACATGCCGCAAATTGTAATTTTTCTTTAAATATAAATATTTTTAAAAAAAATCCACACCAGTATCTTGAAACATGTTTGCGGTTTTTCAGCCATAAGGAGAAATATCAAATAAGTATGCAGACACATCTTAATCAGTGTTTTCAACATGTTCCAAACATGTTTGTATGTACAAGGCCTATGAATATGTTATCTATATTACCTGGCGATCGTCGACCACCTTCATGGTTGGGGAAGAGGTGATTCCGAGGTAAGAAGTCTTCGAGACCTCTGTCGGTGTCCATTTGAAACCCAGTGACATGTCCGGCGTCGGGTCGCTGGAGATATAGTTAAATTCTTTATGTGCAATTAATTCACAGAACCATAATCTGTTACAAGTTTAATGATATCTTTTTAAAATAGGTTTTATTGGTATTAGGTTCTTGATGAGATTTAGTTTTTCTTGTAATTGTTATGGTTTAGGTTGTCAATGTCTCTTACCCAGTGGCGGCGAAGTTGGTCCAGAGGTCCCATGATCCGAGACACAAAGAAATCCTCTTCCGTACTCAGGCTGATGTTGAGATATTTAAAGTCGAACAGGTACTGCAAATCGTCCATGTGGCTTACATCTGTGTGAATTTATGGTGGTTATTACAGACAATTACTTAGAAAAGGACAAAATGTACATTGATAATGAAGTAGGTTGCTATATCAATGAAATTTCTAGTCTCATGTCATTACAATATATATATATATATATAATTTATGTATATACATATATTTATATACATGCATACATACATACACAGAATCCATACACATATACATTCACATATATTTGCCAATAATAATAATGATGGTAATATCAACAATAACAACAATACAAGTCCTTACCATTCAATATCCAATCAGGTGTAGGTCCCATGTAAAGGTCAGTGAAGGTATGTTCCACGATGCTGCAACTCGTAGGCGTAGACACTGTTGCCAAAGGCAGTATTTCTTGCATGGTTTTCTATAGCATCCATGGTGCACATATTGAAGTAACAGTCACCAATGAGCTTGGGATGAACAAGAATGATATTAGGCCTACGTACTGCTCTCAAAGAAAAAAACACAAAAAACTCACCTTCATTATTCTATTGAAACTCCCTGTTTTTTTTAACATATCAGAAAAATAGGTGACGGTGTTGCTCATTTTTTTTTTTTCACCAAGAAAATAATGAGTGAATATATTCTCCAAGAGAACACCTGTTGCAAATCCCAGAACCATCCTGCATGCAAACACAAACAGCTCAGATACTTTTCACTGATTGAGAAGAAAACTAATATGAAACTCACGAACCGAACAATGCAAAAATGGTCCTGTCTCCCGGCTTCTTACCTTGACCAGGGTGTGGACCTTGCTCATGTCAAACTCAATGGGACCCATGTAACGGTGGAAGATGAGGCGGCCAATGAAGTCAATGTTGTCGTCCCAAACATTTAATCCCATTATATAGGGGCCTATTATGCCGAAGCTCTTTATCATAGCGTCCACTACGCCGTCTTTCAAGAACGCTGGAAGAATGAAACTATCAAGATTTTGAAGGTTAAACTGGTCATATCACTCAAAATCGCCACATTATCCCAAGATATATGACAGAGTAAATCGCATATGGCTAGAACAATTAACGTTCCTGCAGATACCATGAAAGACGCTGACCCACTTACTTCGGACATTGAGCGCGCCTTCGTCTCGTGTCTTGCCGGCGATGATGTCGACACGGTTGTAGCGGCCTTCCCTGACCAGCGTGGCGGGATGGTCCGGGAGGAACTCTCCGTCCACGCGGGGGCCCATCACGTAGGGGGTTGGCTTGGAGTTGGGCAAAGATTTAGGGATTAGGTTTTTTACTCTAATAACTGGGTTTAGCGAGGTAAAGACCTCTGCAATGCATTAATAAAAGAAAAAGACCATGCTTGTGGATGAGCGATAAAAAGGGATCTATGACTTTTTTTTTTCTTTTTACTTCAACAGCTGGGTTTGAGAATGGGGATGAATTTATCGAGTAGTCAGTATCAAAGCAGGTTCATATATCTTTAGTAAATTACAAAAATTTGATATACTCCATCTATACTTCTGGTCAGCAGAAATATGATCACAACTTGGAAGTTTATATCATTTGCTGTCCAAATTAGGAAAAATCAGAATTTCATTGTAAATAGTAATTTCTATCAGCCATTTTGGGGATTACTATCACTGTGACATCGTGAAACAAGCAAGCTTCCTCTGGAGGCAGTTTGAAAATTATTGGATTGGTAACAAAGGCAAATCAAGTATCTGACCAAAGAAATTCCATGAAAAAAAAGAAAATGCCTGTAATCTTCAGATATCTTACTGTCAACTTGCACCTAACGATTAGAACTTCACTAGGTTTTGATCAAAGACAAGAATAGGAAATAGTCCTTCGCCTTTTGCCTAATGAGACCCCAGTGGGAGATGGTCGGGATCAAATAACATGAAGAGAAAACAAAAACCTCAAATAAAAACTTTATCATAATCAAAGCCTACCATTTTGAGAAGCGCAGCGGTCAGCTGATCAGCAGGGACCTTCTTCAGGCAGTCAACAAGGTCTGAAGAATTCGGATTCTCTGTCGCTCCAGGACAGTCCAAGATGCTACCGATCTGACCTGCTATGTCCCTATGGTCCTCCCGAACTGACCAAGAGCACAGAGCTGTTCCTGACTGCATGATGGCTCGCTTGAACAAACCTATGGCCGGCAAGAAATACAGTAAAGTAAAATTAAATGGTCAATAGAATACAACGATGTAGTTTTTACAATGAGACGAGATGGAAAAGTTTCCTCGTAAAACTGCTAAATGTGGTCTTGCTTCATCACGCTTTTCCAGATATCAGTAAAATAAACTGAAACTGAAGAGAGAAGCAGTTGCATTACTTTTACCATTCATCTCTAAGAACATTATGTAACTCTATTCGGTAAAAAATCAAATTTCCATTCTACCTTTCGACATTGGAGACAAAATGTGGTAGTGCACCGACGCGCCTCCCGCGTTCTGTCCAAAGATGGTGACCTTGTCTGGGTCACCGCCAAGGGCATGAATGTTGTCCTGAACCCACTTGAGGGCCAATGTCTGGTCCTTCAGCCCTAGATTGCCCGGGAGCTCAGAGTCCCAGTCGAAAGGTATCCTACAGAAGCAATTATCCTGAATTACTGAAGCAAGAATGAGAAGGGTGTGCGTATTTCATGTTCTCACGTTATCATACTTTTGCAAACCGACAGAATTTCACTTTCAATCGCATTATGAGAGAAATGATGTGTACAACTTGATTTATACAACCAAAGAATCCCAATGTTCATTATGAAGTCCACTGACATTCATAACTTGAAGACCCAGAGTATAGACTTGCTATGTGAAATGCATGTTGTGCATATATCAAAACTATTGGTGAAATATGGAGTATACCTTTAATATTAAGCAAAGGCACATTGTTTTCAAAAATGATATAAAACCAGTAGGATATATTCTATAGATACCTTCTGTGAGTCACCTGTACTTGATGAACATATACATGACTGTTCTAGATCTACCATATTTGGTAGATCTAGAACAAACACGCACGTATGCCCACAATAAACTGTATTGTCCTCTCACAAACAGAACACAAAAAATGGTAATGAAAAGAATATTTGCCGTTTAGTAAATGTCTTCATCTGCACCGGAACCGCACACTGCAATGTCTCCACGTATGTCATTCTGTGGATTTCTCTGGTATTGGCTCATTGCCTTTCAGAAATCGCTCCACCTCGTTTCCCTCTTGTGATCACTCGACCCCTGCTAGCTCTGATCTTCGTCGCTTTACCGAATTCCGTCCCTAAAACACTACGCTACACACTACAAAAGCCTACATCTGCTGTTGCTACGTTTCCAATTCTATGGCTCCCGATAAAGTCCAACAAGTCCCTACATCAAATGGCGCCAACCGTTATAAAATAAGAACCTTGGAGTTGAAGACTTAAAGGCCCAATCACACTAGCACTTTTCCGTCATTTTTTTACGTTTCCGAATGAACTCCGTATGAAAATCATGTAAAGAAACATGACGCTATCGGAGTGAGGTCCCGGGAATTACACGAACATTCTCATACATATTAGGTTATTTTAAAGAAATATGAAGATGTATTATTGTATATTCGAATGTTCTAAAATATTATTAGCTTATGTTTACATTCACTCATCCTATCTAATTTATTAATAGCACAAAATCAACATGGAAATTAGGCAGACGGAAACGGTCGTAACCGTCTTGGTCTGGGAGGCGTTCCGTTTGTAGACGATCCTTGTGGAGAAAGAAATTGACGGAAAAGTGATAGTGTGATAGTTTAGTTTGGGTTTTGTACTTTTTAGACTTTCAGGATCACTGTAATGCCATACACCCTAGTTGGGTTCTTTGGCGATATCAGAAGTGGTCAATCTTCAATTTTGAGATGTTTTCAGCATATAATTAGTCACATATTGGCTAAATTTTGCTAGATTATTACACAGTAATTTAAAAAGCAGTAGTCTTAATCCTAACCTTCTACAATTGAAAAGCGAATAGAAAAATTTAGCAGGATGATCCAGGTTCAAGGCTCCCATTAAAACCAATTTATTTCAATGATAAAAAGCCCATATAATTACGTATTTAGTTTGTCTTTGTGAAATGAGACAATATCATTACAGAAATTTTGATAATAAAGGACCTTTAAATTTCAAATACTATAATCAAATATAAGCAAGATAATCATGTCATTTTTTCAACCTTACCACATCTTGCTAACATGGATATCTACATGCTTTTCCTTACGTTCACAGCCAACAATGAGTACTATATGCAAGCCTATACCTATACATTGTAGAACAGACTGGGGTCGCGATCATGTTAAAGGTCGTGATGCATGACCCCCTGTGCAAATACCCTCACAGTAACGAATGAAACCTCCCGACATTCCATAGTGCTGTCAAAATCTCAAAGGACCGCCGCAAAGTTGACAGTAGTGTGTTGTAAATCGGGACCCCGAAGAATACAAAATAACAGAATAGAGAATACCAAACACATCAAATATGGCTTAAATGTCAAATAGATAAAAAATATTAATAGACGATGAACGAATGCACAATAAACATACAGAGAAGAAAGAAAAACTACAGACCCAGGATTCCGATACGGCTCTGGACGGTGACATACACCACGTCCTTGGCAACCAAGTACTCTGGTCGGTAAATCTCCATGCTACCCATCACAAAACCTCCGGGTAAAAACCACACCATGACGGGAAGGTCCGACTTGTTGGCCTGCAAAAAGAAGGTCGTTCTTAACACCAAGGAATCCATAGGAAGGGGGGGGGACCAATCATAACAGGAGGTCCGGTTTAAAGGACTGCAAAAAGAAGGTCCATAGTAACTGGAAGAAAACTGCAGGAAAGATACAAAAGAATGTAGAGTAAGGTTTAGATTGAAATAACCAAGGAAACGTAACTAATAAAATGACGGTAATTATGGTACTTAACAACTTGGTACTAATATCAGCAGTAATGCTGGTTAGATTTAACGTGGTAAGGTATAAGGGATCATCCATGATTTTCATCATTATCACGAGCGTACAAACCGTCAGCGGGGTGTGTGTGTGTGTTAGACCAGACGTACACTTATTTTTTAATGTGAAAAATGATGATCCGTCAATGGGCGAATCGGCGGCCGTCATGATTCAAATTTCGCGCCATGTCGGTGTTGCTAGCAGGGTTGCCCTCTTTGTAGCAGCATTTCTGGCGTTTTCTAAACATTACATGATAAAGAAAACGGATATAGATAATAGAATTGAACCATACACTATCACATAAATGAATGAATATTGGATTACAGTTACACTGCGTAGGATCAGAATCTGATAATTATAGGATCCCCTGCGTTACTTCCTTGTTTGCTGCAATGCATAAAACAATATACAATAATTGCATCATTAAGCCAATAATGTAAAAACATTTAACAACATTAAATGCACCTGCATCTCTTTATAGAAAATGCATTAGATATATAACAAGAATATGTGACATTGAACCTGTAAGCTTGATTTATCCAAAAACGTATACGACTATTCACAGCGTGTTGCAGGGTTGAAGGTTTAAGTCACTATGAGGCCCAACTGAAGACCAGCTGAATGACATAGGATGAAATTTCCGCGCCGTTCATACCATAATGGCTTGAACAATTTTTATTTGAACATTGGAAAATATCTCAATATTACTTTAAACACTTATCATTTGCATTAAACCATCTGCAGTCATTAACAGAAAAAAAAAAAAAAAGAAAAAAAAAAAATACAGCATATGACAAAAAAAAAAGAATGTAGGCACTCTGTACTGTCCTGCCATCAGACTCGATTTCCATACATTGAAAGAACAATATAACAAGAAAGGGTTTTATTTTGACTTCATATAGAATACAATTAGATAAAAATTATCGATCTCACTATCATTTTTTCGTCCAGCATACGTTACTTTTAACGGGGGGGGGGAGGAGGGGTTGCTCAATAGCTTTGTAGACTTGTGATAATGAAAAATTATGGATGACCCCTAAATCAAAAAAACCTTCATCAAATATACAGTACTTTTACTCATTACATCACATTAAATCAACATTTTAATAGAAGCAACAACTACCTCAACCAACAACAACAGCAGTAGCATCAGCCCTCCGAGCTTTAACCCAGGACCAGGACCTTACCCGAGGTGTAAACACATTGAGAAACAGGCAGTCTTCGCTGGTCTTCAACGGCGAGACCGGCTGCTGGGGCGGGACGAAGCCGTTCACGCCCCACCCACGCCCCGGCAGGCAAGGGTCCTGAGGGGGGGGGGGGGGAGAGAATATTTTTTTTTTTTTTTTTTTTTTTTTTATTGATATTGGGTGTTCAGGAGAGAGGAGGAGAGGAAGAGAGGGAGAGACGGAGGGAGGAAAAGAGGGAGAGGAAGACTTTGGGGGGTAGGAAGGGAAAGAGGGAGAATATGGCGGAAGAAGGGATAGAAGAGAAGAGGCAGGATGAGGGGAAGAGGGCGGAGGAGGAGGAGATGGAGAGGGAGGGCAGAGGAGAGAGAGGAGAAAAAGAAAAGGAAGGGTGGAAGGGAAGGAAGGAGGAGGCAGGAAGGAGAATATGGAGGAAGAGGGGGAATGATGAGAGAGAGAGAAGAGTAAAAGGTGGCGAGAGAAGGAGATTTAGGAGAAAAGAGGTTGGGGGAATTGGAGGAGGAGAATCAGGAAGAGAAAGCTAAGAAAGGAATGGGAGGAAGAGGAGAAGAGTAGAGGAAGCAGGGGAGGAGAGAGAGAAGGAGGGAAGGAGAGGGGCGAAGGAGGGGATCTCCACTCTGACAGTTTCCGCCCCTTTGGCTAAACAGCAGCATCACGAGGTCATTAGCCTGTGGGACGCGTAGCCTTTGGCGGAAAATGCTGTAGGCTCATTTGCTAGGCGTGCGTCGGCCTTCGTAATAAGAATATACATGGAACTGCAAGTGCTCAAGGAAAATTATACAGCAGCTGATGAAATCAAGCTTGTATAGAGCTCTATCTCTCTCTAAGGTCTTTTCCGATCTCTCTCTACCTCTTTCTATCTACCTCTCTCTCTCTATCTACCCCCACTCTTTCCTTCTATCCTCCCTCTCTCTCCTCCCCCTCCCCTCTCTCTTCACTCACTCTCAATACACCCCCCCCCCCCTTGAACCAAAGGCTTGAGAAAAGATCCGAAAAGTCATCAAAAGAACATTTTTTCCCCTCTAGCCGCAATTTAAAACAACTACACAATATGTATTTCATATTCACGCACGAATCTAATTGGCTCATATGATTTCTCTTGCATACGTCATTCGCTACAAATCCGTCCGATTTTCCGTCACTCTTAACAACTTTCGTCATTTTGTCGCGGCGCTGGAGGCGGAGTGTAATTGCAGCTCCTGGAAATCGTGGCTTTTATACCCTCTATAACACCCCCATACCTAATTTGAAGAATCTGAGCTTACCCAGTAGTAGAACATATCATTCTGTGAGTTTTCTTCTATACTATTTTCTGCGCAAATTGATAATAACTGTGTTATAAAGGGTATAAAATCCACGATTTCCAGGGGCCGGATTCTCAAACGCGACAAAATGACAAAAGTCGTTAAGAATGACGGGAAATCGGACGGATTCGTAGCGAATGACGTATGCAAGAGAAATCATAAGCCAATTAGATTCGTGCGTGAATATGAAATACATTGTGTGTTGTATTAATTGCTCTAGGGCTGAAAAATGTAATTTATGCTCCGCCGTAACACGCTAAGGCTGCTCTCCCTCTGCCTTAACCGAGGGCGCCTTCTCTCGCACCAATATGGCGGGTCCCTTGCTCTCTGTACAATGGCAGCGTAAGATCGCTCGTAATAAGTTAAGGGCGCCTTAAGGAGATACGGCGCCTTAACGCGTCTGAGAATCCGGCCCCAGGACCCTCCTTCCCTCCTGCAGCTCGCCTCACG
>NW_020870471.1:167064-180471 GCF_003789085.1 Penaeus vannamei | reverse complement strand
ATATATACATACTGTATATATATATATATATATGGCAAGGAGGAAGCCATGAAAATTTCATGTCTAATCGGCATTGACCGTGATCCTTTTCACACAATTTGTTTTTCGAAACTGAATTGTGCTCTTGGCACAGATTAATGAATCCTTCTGTTTCATCACTGTATTTATGAAAAGAAGAAGAAGAAGAAAAAAAAAAAACGCACTCACACATAGGACACAAACGCCGTCCCATTTCTTACGCCCGGGGAAGAAAGAATGACCAAGGCCATCGACACAATAAATACATATACACAAAAAAAATCATTCACATAAACGGTAATACATAATAGTGATTAAATCTAGATTCAAACATAAACCCATGTTTATATATGTTTAGGAACAGTGACTTTTTCCCCACCCTAAAGTAATTCAAGAGCCATTCAAAACAACTTGTACCTACTATCGTGTCTTTATATTTAATATTAATATTCAATATTAAATATTAATGCGTATCTACCCCGTGGTAATCATATGATATTGGATAGATTTAATATGAAAGTTTCCCCTTTATATTTTACGTTTTCTAAAATGATATACATTTTCGTTTTCTATGATTCGATTTACGGACAAACTATTTTATATATTCATAGTATACTTCTAAAACACGAATGCTAAATAAATTGATATCAAATAGAATTGGGAATTCATGCACTTATACGCACATGATGATATATGCACATGCATAGAGCTGTATGTGTGTCCTTAAAGACCGTACACACATATGGAGTGTTTTTTTCTTTTGTGTGAGTGTATGCATACATATACATACATACATTTTATATATATATATATATTATATATATATATATATTATATATATATTATATATATATATATATATATTATATATATATCATATATATATATATTATATATATATTATATATATATTATATATATTATATATTATATATATATATTATATATATATCATATATATATATATTATATATATATATTATATATACATATATATATATATATATATATATGTATATATATACGTAATAACTTCGTATAGCATACATTATACGAAGTTATACGAAATAAAGCGAGAAAGGGGGGAGGAGAGGGAGAGAAAGCGAAAGAGAGGAGGAAGAGAAAATGAGAAATATAGGAAGAAAAGCGAGAGGAGGAGGAAAAAAGGAGAAAGAGAGGGGACATATGTATCACTATGCTATCTTCTTTTGCTTTTGTTAAGTGTATCATAAAATTAGATAGTCAAAACTACATAGAACAGGTGATTGTACTAAATCTTTCATGGCAAAATGAAATAGATTAATTCAACATATTTTACGTACACTTGCGTCAACGAGATGCTCAAGGACGGAAGGTTCCATCTTTTGCACCTCGGTCCCGGCAGCTGCCTTCCTCCTCCAGAAGACGCAGTTGTGTGTGAACAATATGCCTAAGGCCGAATGGTCCCCCCTTTTGCACCTAGGCCCCAGCAGCTGCCTTCCTCCTCCAGCAGACGCAGTTGTGTGTGAACAATATGCTTAAGGCCGAATGGTCCCCCCTTTTGCACCTAGGCCCCAGCAGCTGCCTTCCTCCTCCAGCAGACGCAGTTGTGTGTGAACAATATGCCTAAGGCCGAATGGTCCCCCCTTTTGCACCTAGGCCCCAGCAGCTGCCTTCCTCCTCCAGCAGACGCAGTTGTGAGTGAACAATATGCCTAAGGCCGAATGGTCCCCCCTTTTGCACCTAGGCCCCAGCAGCTGCCTTCCTCCTCCAGCAGACGCAGTTGTGTGTGAACAATATGCTTAAGGCCGAATGGTCCCCCCTTTTGCACCTAGGCCCTAGCAGCTGCCTTCCTCCTCCAGCAGACGCAGTTGTGTGTGAACAATATGCCTAAGGCCGAATGGTCCCCCCTTTTGCACCTAGGCCCCAGCAGCTGCCTTCCTCCTCCAGCAGACGCAGTTGTGAGTGAACAATATGCCTAAGGCCGAATGGTCCCCCCTTTTGCACCTAGGCCCTAGCAGCTGCCTTCCTCCTCCAGCAGACGCAGTTGTGAGTGAACAATATGCCTAAGGCCGAATGGTCCCCCCTTTTGCACCTAGGCCCCAGCAGCTGCCTTCCTCCTCCAGCAGACGCAGTTGTGAGTGAACAATATGCCTAAGGCCGAATGGTCCCCCCTTTTGCACCTAGGCCCTAGCAGCTGCCTTCCTCCTCCAGCAGACGCAGTTGTGTGTGAACAATATGCCTAAGGCCGAATGGTCCCCCCTTTTGCACCTAGGCCCCAGCAGCTGCCTTCCTCCTCCAGCAGACGCAGTTGTGAGTGAACAATATGCCTAAGGCCGAATGGTCCCCCCTTTTGCACCTAGGCCCCAGCAGCTGCCTTCCTCCTCCAGCAGACGCAGTTGTGTGTGAACAATATGCTTAAGGCCGAATGGTCCCCCCTTTTGCACCTAGGCCCCAGCAGCTGCCTTCCTCCTCCAGCAGACGCAGTTGTGTGTGAACAATATGCCTAAGGCCGAATGGTCCCCCCTTAAGCGCCTAGGCCCAAGCAGCTGCCTTCCTCCTTCAGCAGACGCAGGTATCCACTCCTCTTTCCTTTTGACACTCTCCTCAGCAAGCAAACGCCCCGCAAGGAATAGCTGGATAAAAGGACGTTTCGTCAGGCAGACCAGGAGAGCAGAGGGAGTCACGGCATACACCGCTCCGCCTCTGCACCCAGGGCACGGGTCTCTCGTGGGGTCACACCATTACCTCCCCAAATAAACATTCCAGCATTGACCCTTCATTCACCTCCTCCACGCCCACAACTTTATCACATCGTGCATTCTACTTTCTCTTTCGCCACTTCTTTGGCCTTAGCAAACAAAAGTTCTCGCAAGGAATAGCTGCATAAAAGGATGTCTCGTCAGGCAGAGAGGCAGAACCAGGAGAGCAGACGGAGAACGGCAAACGGCAGACAGAAGACAAGACAGTCTCAGACGCCCGTCACCGCTCCGCCCTCGGCACCCGGGGCTCTGGTCTTTCGGGGGGGTTTCCCTACTCCTTCGCCAATAAACCCTCCAGCCAAGACCCTTTCCATTCCACCTGCTCACAAACCCAACCTCATCACACGTGGCCTTTGTTAGAAACAAATACGGTACCTATTACTGTGTTTTGAGAAAGGTGACAGTAAACAGAGCCCCAAAAAATAATCAGGAAAAATTTACAAACGACGAATTCGGACATAGTGAGGCTAATTATAATTTTCCCTACTCTCTCTCTTTCATGACATATTAAAAAACAAACAAACTCTGAACTGGTGTACTATTATAAGAATTTAGCACAGATTCCCTAAATAACATAATGATAATCAGCCAGGTATATAATCTTACATATACGAATATAGGTATAGAGAGACATCATGCATTTGTTCCTTTATTGACTCAGGACTCACTCTTATTACCAGTACTATGGCTTGGTTTCTCTTTAAACTGGTTATGTAACTAGAAATAAAAGCAAAGCTTTGTTTCAATGACAATCTATTTCTTGAGAGACAATATAAACTATGGAGATAATGCTTCTGTTTATGCTATTCCCAAAAGATCTTAAACAGTACAAGTATTGTGTTACATTTAAGAGCTACAAAAGTCAATTCAAATGAGGTCTTGAGGAAGGCCGCGTCCATATTCATTGGTGTACCAAGAATACCACCTAATACCCCACACTGCAGTTATAACAGTGACAAAATACCAATCATAACTGATATGGTAGCTTTATGGTATGGTAACGGCTACTGCTTCCTAGTAATATTTGTGAAAACGCTCTGGGTACAGCAACTTGTTCATCTTCTTCGGTAAATTCCTCCAGAATTCCAAGTCCTGTAGAAATGAAATAGAAGTTTAATCCATGCATAGAAATCCCTCGTACTATATGAAGGCCATGTCACCTTAAAAAGCCAACTGCCTTGTCAAAATCCTAGTTACGGAGGAGAAAGAACTGAAAAAAAAAGCATTTCAAAGACAAGTAGGCATAAAGTACTAGCTAACTTCTTATCAGGTTGTTGAGATAAAGATAGTCAGTGTGATGCGTGTATAGCAACATCTGAAAGAATCTTTGCAGTTTAAAGGATAGATGTTTACATTGATCCTTATTACTTGTCGACTGACAAGGTATGAATTACCACTAACATAAAAGGAGCGTTCAAGTAAACATGCCGCAAATTGTAATTTTTCTTTAAATATAAATATTTTAAAAAATCCACACCAGTATCTTGAAACATGTTTGCGGGTTTTCAGCCATAAGGAGAAATATCAAATAAGTATGCAGACACATCTTAATCAGTGTTTTCAACATGTTCCAAACATGTTTGTATGTACAAGGCCTATGAATATGTTATCTATATTACCTGGCGATCGTCGACCACCTTCATGGTTGGGGAAGAGGTGATTCCGAGGTAAGAAGTCTTCGAGACCTCTGTCGGTGTCCATTTGAAACCCAGTGACATGTCCGGCGTCGGGTCGCTGGAGATATAGTTAAATTCTTTATGTGCAATTAATTCACAGAACCATAATCTGTTACAAGTTTAATGATATCTTTTTACAAATAGGTTTTATTGGTATTAGGTTCTTGATGAGATTTAGTTTTTCTTGTAATTGTTATGGTTTAGGTTGTCAATGTCTCTTACCCAGTGGCGGCGAAGTTGGTCCAGAGGTCTACCATGATCCGAGACACAAAGAAATCCTCTTCCGTACTCAGGCTGATGTTGAGATATTTAAAGTCGAACAGGTACTGCAAATCGTCCATGTGGCTTACATCTGTGTGAATTTATGGTGGTTATTACAGACAATTACTTAGAAAAGGACAAAATGTACATTGATAATGAAGTAGGTTGCTATATCAATGAAATTTCTAGTCTCATGTCATTACAATATATATATATATATATAATTTATGTATATACATATATTTATATACATGCATACATACATACACAGAATCCATACACATATACATTCACATATATTTGCCAATAATAATAATGATGGTAATATCAACAATAACAACAATACAAGTCCTTACCATTCAATATCCAATCAGGTGTAGGTCCCATGTATAGGTCAGTGAAGGTATGTTCTCCACGATGCTGCAACTCGTAGGCGTAGACACTGTTGCCAAAGGCAGTATTTCTTGCATGGTTTTCTATAGCATCCATGGTGCACATATTGAAGTAACAGTCACCAATGAGCTTGGGATGAACAAGAATGATATTAGGCCTACGTACTGCTCTCAAAGAAAAAAAACAAAAAAACTCACCTTCATTATTCTATTGATAACTCCCTGTTTTTTTTTTTAACATATCAGAAAAATAGGTGACGGTGTTGCTCAATTTTTATTTTTCACCAAGAAAATAATGAGTGTAATATTCTCCAAGAGAACACCTGTTGCAAATCCCAGAACCATCCTGCATGCAAACACAAACAGCTCAGATACCTTTCACTGATTGAGAAGAAAACTAATATGAAACTCACGAACCGAACAATGCAAAAATGGTCCTGTCTCCCGGCTTCTTACCTTGACCAGGGTGTGGACCTTGCTCATGTCAAACTCAATGGGACCCATGTACCGGTGGAAGATGAGGCGGCCAATGAAGTCAATGTTGTCGTCCCAAACATTTATCTCCATTATATAGGGGCCTATCATGCCGAAGCTCTTTATCATAGCGTCCACTACGCCGTCTTTCAAGAACGCTGGAAGAATGAAACTATCAAGATTTTGAAGGTTAAATTGGTCATATCACTCAAAATCGCCACATTATCCCAAGACATATGACAGGAGTAACTAATCGCATATGGCTAGAATTAACGTTCCTGAAGATACCATGAAAGACGCTGACCCACTTACTTCGGACATTAAGCGCGCCTTCGTCTCGTGTCTTGCCGGCGATGATGTCGACACGGTTGTAGCGGCCTTCCCTGACCAGCGTGGCGGGATGGTCCGGGAGGAACTCTCCGTCCACGCGGGGGCCCATCACGTAGGGGGATGGCTTGGAGTTGGGCAGGGATATGGAGATTAGCTTTTATTACTCTAATAACTGGGTTTAGCAGGGGAAAGGCCTCTTGCAATGCATAAAAAAAAGAGAATTCTGCATGAGGATGGCAAAAAAATAAGGATTTAGGCCTATATTTTTTTACTTACTAGCTGGGTAGAGGATGAATGAATGATTATTCATATTCAAAAGCAAGTTCACATATCTTTGGTGAATTACAACAACTTTATATACTCCATCTATAATTCTATAATTCATCTTTTGTCCACAAACTAGGTAAATAATGAAGAAATTTTATTGTGAATAGTAATTTCTGTCAGCTATTTTGGGGGTTATTTTTATTATTGTGACGTCATCAAACAAGCAAGCTTCCTCTGGAGACAGTTTGAAAATTTTTGGATTGGTAACAAAGCCAAATCAAGTATCTGACCAAGAAGTACGAAAAAAATATATATCTTCAAATATCTTGTTGTCAAACTGCACCAAACTATTAGAACTTCGCTAAGTTTTGATCAAAGACAAGAATAGGAAAATTGTTTGTCTTCCCCTTTCGCCTAACGAGACCCCAGTGGGAGAAGGTTAGCATCAAATAACAACATGAAGAGAAGACACAATCCTTGGATAAAAACAAGCCTACTAGTTTGAGAAGCGCAGCGGTCAGCTGATCAGCAGGGACCTTCTTCAGGCATTCAATAAGGTCTGCAGAATTCGGATTCTCTGTCGCTCCAGGACAGTCCAAGATGCTACCGATCTGACCTGCCATGTACCTATGGTCCTCCCGAACTGACCAAGAGCACAAAGCTGTTCCTGACTGCATGATGGCTCGCTTGAACAAACCTATGGCCGGCAAGAAATAACAGTGAGGTAAAATTAAATGGTCAATAGAATACAACGATTTACTTTTTACAATGAGACGAGATGGAAAAGTTTCCTTATAAAACTGCTAAATGTGGTCTTGCTTCATCACGCTTTTCCAGATATCAGTGAAATAAACTGAAACTGTAGAGAGAAGCAGTTGCATTACCTTTACCATTCATCTCTAAGAACATTTATGTAACTCTATTCGGTAAAAAATAAACATTTCCATTCTACCTTTCGACATTGGAGACAAAATGTGGTAGTGCACCGACGCGCCTCCCGCGTTCTGTCCAAAGATGGTGACCTTGTCTGGGTCACCGCCAAGGGCATGAATGTTGTCCTGAACCCACTTGAGGGCCAATGTCTGGTCCTTCAGCCCTAGATTGCCCGGGAGCTCAGAGTCCTCAGTCGAAAGGTATCCTACAGAAGCAATTATCCTGAATTACTGAAGCAAGAATGAGAAGGGTGTGCGTATTTCATGCTCTCACGTTATCATACTTTTGCAAACCGACAGAATTTCACTTTCAATCGCATTATGAGAGAAATGATGTGTACAACTTGATTTATACAACCAAAGAATCCCAATGTTCATTATGAAGTCCACTGACATTCATAACTTGAAGACCCAGAGTATAGACTTGCTATGTGAAATGCATGTTGTGCATATATCAAAACTATTGGTGAAATATGGAGTATACCTTTAATATTAAGCAAAGGTACATTGTTTTCAAAAATGATATAAAACCAGTAGGATATATTCTATAGATACCTTCTGTGAGTCACCTGTACTTGATGAACATATACATGACTGTTCTAGATCTACCATATTTGGTAGATCTAGAACAAACACGCACACACGTATGCCCACAATTAAACTGTATTGTCCTCTCACAAACAGAACACAAAAAATGGTAATGAAAAGAATATTTGCCGTTTAGTAAATGTCTTCATCTGCACCGGAACCGCACACTGCAATGTCTCCACGTATGTCATTCTGTGGATTTCTCTGGTATTGGCTCATTGCCTTTCAGAAATCGCTCCACCTCGTTTCCCTCTTGTGATCACTCTACCCCTGCTAGACCTGATCTTCGTCGCTTTACCGAATTCCGTCCCTAAAACACTACGCTACACACTACAAAAGCCTACATCTGCTGTTGCTACGTTTCCAATTCTATGGCTCCCGATAAAGTCCAACAAGTCCCTACATCAAATGGCGCCAACCGTTATAAAATAAGAACCTTGGAGTTGAAGACTTAAAGGCCCAATCACACTAGCACTTTTCCGTCATTTTTTTACGTTTCCGAATGAACTCCGTATGAAAATCATGTAAAGAAACATGACGCTATCGGAGTGAGGTCCCGGGAATTACACGAACATTCTCATACATATTAGGTTATTTTAAAGAAATATGAAGATGTATTATTGTATATTCGAATGTTCTAAAATATTATTAGCTTATGTTTACATTCACTCATCCTATCTAATTTATTAATAGCACAAAATCAACATGGAAATTAGGCAGACGGAAACGGTCGTAACCGTCTTGGTCTGGGAGGCGTTCCGTTTGTAGACGATCCTTGTGGAGAAAGAAATTGACGGAAAAGTGATAGTGTGATAGGGCCTTTAGTTTGGGTTTTGTACTTTTTAGACTTTCAGGATCACTGTAAGCATGCCATACACCCTAGTTGGGTTCTTGGCGATATCAGAAGTGGTCAATCTTCAATTTTGAGATGTTTTCAGCATATAATTAGTCACATATTGGCTAAATTTTGCTAGATTATTACACAGTAATTTAAAAAGCAGTAGTCTGAATCCTAACCTTCTACAATTGAAAAGCGAATAGAAAAATTTAGCAGGATGATCCAGGTTCAAGGCTCCCATTAAAACCAATTTATTTCAATGATAAAAAGCCCATATAATTACGTATTTAGTTTGTCTTTGTGAAATGAGACAATATCATTACAGAAATTTTGATAATAAAGGACCTTTAAATTTCAAATACTATAATCAAATATAAGCAAGATAATCATGTCATTTTTTCAACCTTACCACATCTTGCTAACATGGATATCTAACATGCTTTTCCTTACGTTCACAGCCAACAATGAGTACTATATGCCTATAGCCTATACATTGTAGAACAGACTGGGGTCGCGATCATGTTCAAAGGTCGTGATGCATGACCCCCTGTGCAAATACCCTCACAGTAACGAATGAAACCTCCCGGACATTCCATAGTGCTGTCAAAATCTCAAAGGACCGCCGCAAAGTTGACAGGTAGTGTGTGTAAATCGGGACCCCGAAAGAATACAAAATAACAGAATAGAGAATACCAAACACATCAAATATGGCTTAAATGTCAAATAGATAAAAATATTAATAGACGATGAACGAATGCACAATAAACATACAGAGAAGAAAGAAAAACTACAGACCCAGGATTCCGATACGGCTCTGGACGGTGACATACACCACGTCCTTGGCAACCAAGTACTCTGGTCGGTAAATCTCCATGCTACCCATCACAAAACCTCCGGGTAAAAACCACACCATGACGGGAAGGTCCGACTTGTTGGCCTGCAAAAAGAAGATCGTTCTTAACACCAAGGAATCCATAGGAAGGGGGGGGGGACCAATCCATAACAGGAAGGTCCGGTTTAAAGGACTGCAAAAAGAAGGTCCATAGTAACTGGAAGAAAACTGCAGGAAAGATACAAAAGAATGTAGAGTAAGGTTTAGATTGAAATAACCAAGGAAACGTAACTAATAAAATGACGGTAATTATGGTACTTAACAACTTGGTACTAATATCAGCAGTAATGCTGGTTAGATTTATAACGTGGTAAGGTATAAAGGATCGTCCATGATTTTCATCATTATCACGAGCGTACAAACCGTCAGCGGGGTGTGTGTGTGTGTTAGACCAGACGTACACTTATTTTTTAATGTGAAAAATGATGATCCGTCAATGGGCGAATCGGCGGCCGTCATGATTCAAATTTCGCGCCATGTCGGTGTTGCTAGCAGGGTTGCCCTCTTTGTAGCAGCATTTCTGGCGTTTTCTAAACATTACATGATAAAGAAAACGGATATAGATAATAGAATTGAACCATACACTATCACATAAATGAATGAATATTGGATTACAGTTACACTGCGTAGGATCAGAATCTGATAATTATAGGATCCCCTGCGTTACTTCCTTGTTTGCTGCAATGCATAAAACAATATACAATAATTGCATCATTAAGCCAATAATGTAAAAACATTTAACAACATTAAATGCACCTGCATCTCTTTATAGAAAATGCATTAGATATATAACAAGAATATGTGACATTGAACCTGTAAGCTTGATTTATCCAAAAACGTATACGACTATTCACAGCGTGTTGCAGGGTTGAAGGTTTAAGTCACTATGAGGCCCAACTGGAAGACCCAGCTGAAGTGACATAGGATGAAATTTCCGCCGCCGTTTCATACCATAATGGCTTGAACAATTTTTATTTGAACATTGGAAAATATCTCAATATTACTTTAAACACTTATCATTTGCATTAAACCATCTGCAGTCATTAACAAAAGAAAAAAAAAATACAGCATATGACAAAAAAGAATTGTAGACACTCTACACTGTCCTGTCATCAGACTCGATTTCAATACAGTGAAAGAACAATATAACAAGAAAGGGTTTTATTTTGACTTCATATAGATACATATAGATAAGGAAATATCGATCCACTATCATTTTTCGTCCACATACGTTAACTTTTAAGGGGGGGGGTTGCTCAATAGTCTCCACTTTGTAGACTTGTGATAATGAAAATTATGGATGACCCCTAAATCAAACAAAACCTTCATCAAATATACAGTACTTTTACTCATTACAATCACATTAAATCAACATTTTAATAGAAAGCAACAACTACCTCAACAACAACAGCAGTAGCATCAGCCTCCGAGCTTTAACCCGAGGACCAGGACTTACCCGAGGTGTAAACACATTGAGAAACAGGCAGTCTTCGCTGGTCTTCAACGGGTAGAACGGCTGCGGACATGCGGGCGGGGCGACGAAGCCGTTCCTCACGCCCTCCCACGCCCCGGCAGGCAAAGGGTCCTGAGGGGGGGGGGAGAGAATGATTTTTTTTTTTTTTTTTTTTTTTATTGATATTGGGTGTTCAGGAGAGAGGAGGCAGGGGAGGGAGAGAGGGAGAGACGGAGGGAGGAAAAGAGGGAGAGGAAGACTTTGGGGGTAGGAAGGGAAAGAGGGAGAATATGGCGGAAGAAGGGATAGAAGAGAAGAGGCAGGATGAGGGGAAGAGGGCGGAGGAGGAGGAGATGGAGAGGGAGGGCAGAGGAGAGAGAGGGAGAAAGAAAAGGAAGGGTGGAAGGGAAGGAAGGAGGAGGGCAGGAAGGAGAATATGGAGGAAGAGGGGGGAATGATGAGAGAGAGAGAAGTAGAAAGGTGGCGAGAGAAAGGAGATAGGAGAAAAGAGGTTGGGGGAATTGGAGGAGGAGAATCAGGAAGAGAAAGCTAAGAAAGGAATGGAGGAAGAGGAGGAAGTAGAGGAAGCAGAGGGGAGGAGATGAGAGAAGGAGGGAAGGAGAGGGGGCGAAGGAGGGATCTCCACTCTGACAGTTCCGCCCCTTTGGCTAAACAGCAGCATCACCGAGGGTCATTAGCCTGTGGGACGCGTAGCCTTTGGCGGAAAATGCTGTAGGCTCATTTGCTAGGCGTGCGTCGGCCTTCGTAATAAGAATATACATGGAACTGCAAGTGCTCAAGGAAAATTATATTACAGCTGATGAAATCAAGCTTGTATAGAGCTCTATCTCTCTCTAAGGTCTTTTCCGATCTCTCTCTACCTCTTTCTATCTACCTCTCTCTCTCTATCTACCCCCACTCTTTCTCTATCTACCTCCCTCTCTCTATCTACCCCACTCTTTGTCTATCTCCCTCTCCTCCCCTCTCTCTCTCTCTCTCACTATCAATGTACCCCCCCCCCCTTGAACCAAAGGCTTGAGAAAAAGATCGGAAGTATCATATAGAACATTTTTTAGCCCTAGCGCAATTAATACAACACTACAATATGTATTTCATATTCACGCACGAATCTAATTGGCTCATATGATTTCTCTTGCATACGTCATTCGCTACAAATCCGTCCGATTTTCCGTCACTCTTAACAACTTTCGTCATTTTGTCGCGGCGCTGGAGGCGGAGTGTAATTGCAGCTCCTGGAAATCGTGGCTTTTATACCCTCTATAACACCCCCATACCTAATTTGAAGAATCTGAGCTTACCCAGTAGTAGAACATATCATTCTGTGAGTTTTCTTCTATACTATTTTCTGCGCAAATTGATAATAACTGTGTTATAAAGGGTATAAAATCCACGATTTCCAGGGGCCGGATTCTCAAACGCGACAAAATGACAAAAGTCGTTAAGAATGACGGGAAATCGGACGGATTCGTAGCGAATGACGTATGCAAGAGAAATCATGAGCCAATTAGATTCGTGCGTGAATATGAAATACATATTGTAGTGTTGTATTAATTGCTCTAGGGCTGAAAAATGTAATTTATGCTCCGCCGTAACACGCTAAGGCTGCTCTCCCTCTGCCTTAACCGAGGGCGCCTTCTCTCGCACCAATATGGCGGGTCCCTTGCTCTGTACATGGGCAGTAAGATCGCTCGTAAGTTAAGGCGCCTTAAGGAGATACGGCGCCTTAACGCGTCTGAGAATCCGGCCCCAGGACCCTCCTTCCCTCCTGCAGCTCGCCTCACGCCCTCGGCAGCGCTTACCTTGAACCTCAGACTCCCGACGGGAGGCTCGGCGTAGGGAATGCCCTGGAAGCTGTAGAAGGACTTCCCTCCCTTGGCCTCGGACCTGCTGCCTTCGATGACGCCCTGCAGGAGCTGCACCGAGACCGTTTCCTCCTCCGCTGCGGCGGCTGCGCTCAGCCACAGCAGGACAGCTGACACCAGGAACCGCATCTCGACCCTGCCGAAGAAACTCGGTTGTACTTCTGGGAAAATGTTTCAAGTGTCAGATTTGACCCGGGGAGTGCCAAAAGTCAAGCCAGGTCACGTGTCCGTGCCTGTCTCCTCGTCATTGCGCAACGTGCTTCCAGCCAGCGGTCAACAGCTGAATCGTGGACTCGCCAGCTTTTGAAGTGATGCAGATAAGGGCGGAAGAGGAGTGGGGGGGGGCTCTATTATCCTCACGTGATGTCACAGACTGTGGTCAGGGTTCTAGATTGCCTTTATTTGTAGGAAGAATGTTCTGTCGAATATTATATATATATTATATATATATATATATATATAATATTATATATATATATATATATATCATACACAGACACACATACACACACACACATATATATACACATACACAGATACATCAATATTTTGTTGAATGATATTATCCTGGTTCCCAAAGAAAAAATCATGACTCAGCAAGAACCACCATAACCCTTCTTAAGCCTATGATGCTAAAGTGTGAAATTTCCATCTACACATCT
>NW_020870471.1:160057-166964 GCF_003789085.1 Penaeus vannamei | reverse complement strand
CAGCTAAGTATAACAATATTGAAGGAAAATGTGATTACAATAATTTCCACAAACAGCAATTTAAATAAAAATTTAGAACAGTATCAGCTTAACAATATTGAAGAAAATATGATTAAAATAATATCCACAAGCAGCCATTTAAATAACATTTAAGGACAGTATCAGTATAGCAATATTCAAGGAAAATATGATTGTTGTGAGCCATTCAAATAGCAATATTGAAGGAAAATGTGATTACAATAATTTCCACAAACAGCAATTTAAATAAAAATTAAGAACAGTATCAGTTTAACAATATTGAAGAAAATATGATTAAAATAATATCCACAAGTAGCCATTTAAATAACATTTAAGGACAGTATCAGTATAACATTATAGAAGGAAAATGCGATTACAATAACATCTACAGACATCCATTAAAGCAACGTTTAAGAACAGTATCAGTATAACAATATTCAAGGAAAATATGATTGTAATAACTTCCAAAAGCAGCCATTTAAATAGCATTTAAGAACAGTCTAAGTATAACAATATTGAAGGAAAATGTGATTACAATAATTTCCACAAACAGCAATTTAAATAAAAATTTAGAACAGTATCAGCTTAACAATATTGAAGAAAATATGATTAAAATAATATCACACACAGCAGCATTTAAATAACATTTAAGGACAGTATATCTTAAAGCAATATTCAAGGAAAATATGATTGTTGTGAGCCATTCAAATAGCAATATTGAAGGAAAATGTGATTACAATAATTTCCACAAACAGCAATTTAAATAAAAATTAAGAACAGTATCAGTTTAACAATATTGAAGAAAATGTGATTACAGTAACATCCACAAGCAGCCATTCAAATAACATTTAAGGACAGTATCAGTATAACAATATAGAAGGAAAGTGTAATTACAATAACATCTTCAAACAGCCATTAAAGCAACATTTAAGAAAAGTATTAGTATAAGAATATTCAAGGAAAATATGAAAGCAATAACTTCCACAAGCAGCCATTCAAATAGCATTTAAGAACAGTCTAAGTATAACAATACTGAAGGAAAATGTGATTACAATAATTTCCACAAGCAGCAATTTAAATAAAATTAAGAACAGTATCAGTTTAAAATATGATTACAATAACATCCACAAGTATCCATTCAAACAACATTTAAGGACAGTATCAGTATAACGATAAAGAAGGAAAATGCGATTACAATAACATCTTCAAACAACCATTAAAGCAACATTTAAGAAAAGTATCAGCATATTCAAGGAAAATATAAAAGCAATAACTTCCACAAGCAGCCATTCAAATAACGTTTAAGAACAGTATCAGTATAACAATGAAGAAGGAAAATGCGATGACAATAACTTCCACATACAACAATACAAAGAACAGAGGCAGCCAAACAACAAGCAGAAGCCCAATCAATCAAGTGGCACAGCCGAAACGCGAACACTCAAAGAAAACGGAGACACGCGGCCTCAACAGAAAACGTAAACAGTGGACGCCTTCAAGAGAACGGATGTAAGTAGGCAACCTTCTCTGATTGATGGAGCGCAGATGGAGAACAATAGGTATGCTTCTCTGATAGATGGAGAACAACAGGTAAGCTTTGTGGAAAGGTATGAATGAGAACGAATATCGTCACAATACAGGAGATGCATTTGACCGGTTTCGATTATATCTTCGTCAGAAATACATGACATGAAATACATGCATTTCTGACCAAGATATAATCGGAACCGGTTAAATACATCTCTTGTATTGTGAAGATATTCGTTCTCATTCATACCTTTCCACATTTGTCGACATGAATACGGTTCAATGCGTAAGTTTCTCTGATAGATGGCGTACAAATGGAGGTCAATGGACAAGCTTTTCCGATAGATGAAGGTTTTGTGGAAATTGACAGGTAAGTTTTTGTGATAGATGGTGAGACATGGAGGTTGATAAGTGAAAATAAGTCGTTGTACGCTAGATAAGGTGTAAAGGGAGTTAAACATTTTTTTCACGATAGATGTGATCCAAGTAGAGACAACAATCATTTCAGATTAATAATAGACACAGGCAAACAACCTCTTCTTAAGGTGTGACTGGAGACAAACAGACGTGTCGAAGAGAACAAACAGCAAAGCTTTCCTATCAGACAACGAACGAAGCCAACTACCAAACTGCATTAGACGGCAAAAAAGAGCCAAACCGGTGATTATCTCGTCTAATCAGCGTTCAAGGTAGGCCGCTCGTTTCGCTGGCGTGCGGAGAAGGCAGAACAGGCGATCCTTTCCTCTGGATGGTGTAAAACAAAGACAAATGGGCAAACGTCTTTCCTAGTTGGCGTGCATGGAGAGGCAAACAAGTGAGCCCCTTATTCTACGCGGCGTGCAGAGATAAACAGGTGATCCTCCTCTTTAGACAGCGTGCGGAAGATGCAAACAGGCGAGTTTTCCCCCCAGATGGCGTCTAGAATGAGGCGAAGAAGCGAGCTTTTCCCATAAAGAGCGTACAAGGAGGCGAGTTTTTCCTCCTAGATGGTGTCTAAAAGGAGACAAACAGCCGAGCTTTTTCTATGAAAAGAGTACAAACAGGTGAATCTTTCCTCCTAGCTCAGCTTTTCCCCTAGATGGCGTGGAGAATGAGACAAAAAGCCCAACTTTCCCCCTAGATATCGTCTGAGAAAGAGACAAACAGCCCAGCTTTTCCCCTAGATAGCGTGGAGAATCAGACAGAAAGCCCAACTTTCCCCCTAGATATCGTATGAGAAAGAGACATACAGCCGAATTTTCCCCCTAGATGGCGTGGAGAATGAAACAAGCCATCCAACTTTCCCCCTAGATACCGTGGAGAATGAGACGAACAGTCCAACTTTCCCCCTAGATATCGTCTGAAAAGAGACAAACCGTTCAATTTTCCCCCTAGATATCGTCTGAAAAAGAGACAAACAGCCAACTTTCCCCCTAGATAGCGTGGAGAATGAGACGAACAGTCCAACTTTCCCCCTAGATATCGTCTGAAAAGAGACAATCAGCCCAGCTTTTCCCCTAGATAGCGTGGAGAATCAGACAGAAAGCCCAACTTTCCCCCTAGATATCGTCTGAAAAAGAGACATACAGCCCAACTTTCCCCCTAGATGTCTAAAAAAGAGACAAACAGCCCAACTTTCCCCCTATATATCGTCTGTAAAAGAGACAGAGCCCAGCTTTTCCCCTTGATAGCGTGGAGAATGAGACAAACAGCCCAACTTTTCCCCTAGATAGCGTGGAGAATGAGACGAACAGTCCAACTTTCCCCCTAGATATCGTCTGAAAAAGAGACAAAAAGCCCAACTTTCCCCCTAGATGTCTAAAGAAGAGACAAACAGCCAACTTTCCCCCTAGATATCATCTAAAAAAGAGACAAACTGCCAACTTTCCCCCTAGATGTCTAAAAAGAGACAAACAGCCCAACTTTTCCCCTGGATAGCGTGGAGAATCAGACAACAGCCAACTTTTCCCCTAGCGTGGAGAATCAGACAAACAGCCCAACTTTTCCCCTAGATAGCGTGGAGAATCAGACGAACAGTCCAACTTTCCCCCTAGATATCGTATGAAAAGGATACAAACAGCCCAACTGTCCCCTAGATATCGTCTGAAAAAGAGACAAAAAGCCCAACTTTCCCCCTAGAAGTCTAAAAAGAGACAAACAGCCCAACTTTTCCCTAGATATCGTCTGAAAAAGAGACAAAAAGCCCAACTTTCCCCCTAGATGTCTAAAAAGAGACAAACAGCCCAACTTTTCCCCTGGATAGCGTGGAGAATCAGACAAACAGCCCAACTTTTCCCCTAGATATCGTCTGAAAAAGAGACAAACAGCCCAACTTTTCCCCTAGATAGCGTGGAGAATCAGACAGAAAGCCCAACTTTCCCCTAGACATCGTCTGAGAAAGAGACAAACAGCCCAGCTTTTCCCCTAGATAGCGTGGAGAATCAGACAAACAGCCCAACTTTCCCCCTAGATATCGTCTGAGAAAGAGACAAAAAGCCCAACTTTTCCCCTAGATATCGTCTGAAAAAGAGACAAGCAGCCGAATTTTCCCCCTAGATGCCTAAAAAAAGAGACCATCAGCCGAATTTTTCCCCCTCCAGACGGCGTGCAAAACAGTCGTCGTCCACCTGACCTTCTGGGCGTTTAAAGGGAACTCCATGTAACCGAGAAGGCTCTATCGCCGACAGATCTTGACCGACGAGCGACCTACAGCAACACGTTTCGGTGGCTGCTCTCTGCCCGACTGAACTCTCCGGTTACTGGGCCTCCCTGACTCACTGACTCGTGTGGGTGACTCACCTGACTCACGAATCCCAAATCCCCCCCACCTGATTCTACCTGTTTGGATACATTTGTTAGAAGAGACATAGAGAAAGTTTTTTTTTAATTAATAATGAGGTAGTTTGCAAGATGGGAAAAATGGGCGTGATTGACCCACTGACATGTTCCTGTCGTGTCAGGTGTGAGTCGTTAATGAAGTGACTGGTTCTCTGGTTACCTGTTCAATGCACTGACTGACTCGTAGGTGGGTGGGAGGGGTGGGGTGGGGGGGGGGGATATTGATTTGACCTCTTGGCTCGGTGTTTGGCCTACTGAATGTCCTGCTCTTTCTCTATTTTTTCTCTCTTACTCTTTTTCTTTTTCTTGGTTCTCTTTCTTTCACTCTTTTTTATCTCTTTTTCTTATTTATTTCTCCTTTTTTCTTTCTCTCTTTTTCTCCCTTTTCCCATCTCCCTCCTCTTCTCCCTTCTATTCTTTCCTCTCCCTTTTCTCCCTTTTCCCATCTCTATCCTCTTCTCCCTTCTATTCTCTCCTCTCCCTTCTCCCTTCTCCAGACAGACTACACAGCTGACAAATTAGCAAATTAGATAAAGAAAAAAAAAAAGATTTATATACTCCGATTTCGTATGAAAAATCAGATTTGCAGAAAATATGACAAATACGAAGCAAAATGACACGAGAATGCAGCGTATCATAATATCATAAGAGAAATCAGAGAGTATATTTCTGCTATGATATACTTTCCTCACATTACGATTCGTGGAAGCAGACTCAAAACACAGTAAGAACTTTTAAAACGATAATGAATATTAAAAAAACGGTGATAGATATATCTCCATCATGAAAGAAATGCAATATATGATGAAATTCAGATAACAATTAAGAACTTTTAAAACGATAATAATAGTTTAAAAAAAAACGGTAATGGATATCTCTATTTTGAAAGAAATGCAATATATGTTGACGAAATTCAGATAGCAATTAAAAAGTTTTAAAACGATAATAATCATTAAAAAAAAAAAACGATGGTAAGTAATATCTCTGTATTGAAAAATGCAATATACGATAATGAATTTCAGATAACAATTGAAGGATATAAAGGAAAATCAAGAAAAAACTAATTTAGTAATAAATGGTAAGCCGTAATGCAGTCTCCCATTATTTAAGAGATGATTGGTGCGCTTAAGGTCTAAATAAGTACTGATATGGACCTTGGATGCGCCCTTTTTTGCACTTAGAAGGCGTGTGTGTGCGTAGAAGCATGTTTCATAAGACAAAGAGACAGAGAGAGAAAGGGAAAGAGAAAAAGTGAGAGAGAGAGAGAGAAGGAAAGAAAAAAAGTGAGAGAAAGAGAGGGGGAGGGAGAAAGAGAGAGAAAAAAAGGAGAGAAAGAGTGAGAGAGAGGGATAAAGAGAGAGAGAGGGAGGGAGAGAAAGGGAAAGGGAAAGAGAAAGAGTGAGAGAGAGACATGCACGCATCCATGTCTGCATTGGGAAATTGTGTAGGTGTGTGCGTTCGTGAGTTTTTTTTTGTGCTCGTTTGTATATCTTTTTGCACTTATATCTTTGTTTGTGTGTGTATGTGCGTGCGTACGTATGTGTGTGTATATTCGTAAGTACGCGTATGTGTATGCGTATGCGTATGTACGCGAATGTGTATGCGTGTGTGTGTGCGTACATATACGTGTGTATATGTGTCTCTTTACGTGTATATGTATGTGTATGAATGTATACGCACATGTATGCGTATTTATTTTTCTACTTACATGTATGTGTATGGTGTATGAGTAAATACGTACATGTATCTGTATGATGTATATCTGCATACGTACATGTATCTGTATGGTGTATTCCTATATACGTACATGTATCTGTATGGTGTATATGTGTATACGTACATGTATGCGTGTGTGTGTACTTACGTGTATGTGTGTGTGTAGAGGGAAGGCTGCGCGGTCCGGGTGTCGGGTGTCGTCAGCCCATTCATTTCACGCGGGCCAGAAATACGAGCCGGGCCGCGCGGTGTAACCTGACGAGGGAGGGAGAGAGAGAGAGAGAGAGAGTAAAAAGAGAAGAGAGGGAGAGGAGAGGGAGAGAGAGACAAGGGAAAAGGGGAGGGAGAGGGGGATGAGGAAGAGGGGAGGGAGAGGGGAGAGACAGGGGAAGAGGGGAGGGAGAGAGAGAGAGTAAAAGAGAAAGAGAGGGAGAGGGAGAGGAAGAGAGACAAGGGAAGAAGGGAGGGAGAGGGGGAGAGAAACAAGGGAAGAGGGGAGGGAGAGGAGGAGACGAGAATAGGGAGAGGGGAGGGAGAGGGAGAGACGGGAAGAGGGAGAGGAGAAACAGGGAATAGGGGAGAAGAGGGAAAGGGTAAAAAGGAAAAAAAGAGGGTAAGGGATAAAGACAGTAAAAGAGAAAGGGAGACAGGGGAAGAGAGAGAGTTAAAGAGAAGGAAAAATATGGAGGGAGAGAGACAGGAGGAAGAGAAACAGAGGAAGAAACTCAGAAACAGGGAAGGAGGTGAAGAAGAGAAGGAGATGGGAGAGGAAGAGAAATGGACGGGTACGATAGAGAGAGAAAAAAGGAAAAAAAAGGAAAAGAAAAAA
>NW_020870471.1:130057-132557 GCF_003789085.1 Penaeus vannamei | reverse complement strand
TGATAATGACAATGGTAATAAATGACAATAATAGTAATGGAAAGAAAAGAGAATCCCACTGTGCTTGTTTACCATTAAATTTTATTAAAAAGAAAAAGGAAACATAAAACTAATCGAATTTTACCCCAAAAATGTATAAACGAATAGATACAACCATCAAAACAATAAACTCCCGAACGCCGCTTAACTCACCGCATCGTATCTTCGGCTAAATCCCTTTGTGATTCGAATCCAACCCCAATAGTGAAACCCCGACTCCCTTCCTCTTCCCCTCTTCCTCTCCTTTCCACCTTCCCCCTATCTCTATCCCCCTTCTTCTTTCCCCCATTTTTCTCTTACTTTTCCCCCCATCTCTCTCCCTATTTCAGCGGATGTTTATGCCTTCCGATCCCCCCATATGGAACGTGTCCTGGTTCGAGTTATGCAATCTAACACCTTTACGGCAGGCACGGTTTCGGACAGAGGCGGTGAATTCTCCCGCGCGGTGAAAACAACGGGGGAAACGAACGCAAAATATTATTACTATTATTATTATCTTTATCATTTTATTTTATTTTATTTTATTATTTTATTATTATTATTGTTATTACCATTATTATCATTATCAATATTATTACAATTATTATTATCATTCTCATCGTTATTGTTATTATCATTATCATTGTCATTATTGTTATTGCCATTATCATTATCATTATTATATCTTTTATCAGTATCATCGTTTTATTTTTATTGTTACTATTATTATTAGTCTTATCATCATTTCAGTAATCATGATAATATCATCATTAGAATTATTATTGTCATCACTGTAATTATCACTATTATCATTATCACTATTATTATCGATATTATCATTATCATTGCTATTATCATTTTTATTATCATTCCAATTATTATCAATATCATTGTCATTATCATTATCATTACCATATCATTGTTGTCGTTATTGTTATCATTATCATCATAATTATCATTACCCTCGTTGTTATCATTATTATTATCATTATTACTTATATTATCATTATCAGTATTATCATCATTGTTATCATTATCATTACTTTTGTTATCAGTTTTATCATAATCATCATCATTATTATTACCATTCTTTTTGTTCCAGTTGTTAAGATTATAATAGCGATAAACTTTATTTTCGGTGTTATTATCATCATCATTTCGGTGTTATTATCATCATTATAATGGTCGTCATTCTTCTTTAGTATCCCTATAGTTATCATCATCAATATTACTATCACTATTACTATTACATTTATCATTATTATACTATTATCATCATCACTGTTGTCATTGATCATTATCATTGTTGTCATTATTATCATTATCATTATTTCTGCTATTAATAGTGCTACTATTATTATTTTTATCATAATTGTTATTATCATCACTATTATCATTATCATTATTATCATCTTCACTATCATCATTGCAAGTTTGATTATTATCATTATCATCATTATCATTGTTGGTATTATTATCATTATAATTATCATTATTGATATTATCATTTCTGTTATCACTGTAATATATTTTGGGCAATGACTATTATACTATTATTACCATCGTTATTATTGTTATTCTTACTATCATTATCATTATTATCATTATTGTTATTATTATCATTGCTATTACTATTGCTGTTATTGTTATTATCTTTTTACAATCACTTTCATTATTATTGTTATTATTATTATTATTATTATTATTATTATTATTATTATTATTATTATTATTATTGTTGTTGTTGTTGTTGTTGTTGTTGTTGTTGTTGTTGTTGTTGTTATTACTATTATCATTATTATTATCATTTTATCATCATTATCATTGTCATTATCATTTTCACTTTGGTTATTATCATTACCATTGTTATTATTATTGTTATTATCATTATAATTATCATCAATATTATCAATGTTATTATTGTTATCAATATCATTATTATCGTTACTATTATCATTATTTTTACTATCATTATTGCTATTATTATCATTATTGCAATTATTGCTTTATCAATATCTTTTTTTTATCTCTATTATCATTACTATCACCATTACTATTATTATTATTAATATTGTTGTTATCATCCTTATCATTATCAGTATTATTTCTATCATTGTCAGTATTGTTGTTATTTTGATTATTATTACAGCTATCATCCTTATCATTGTTGACATTTACTATTCTGTTATAATTGCGCGAGGCCCGAACCAATGAATATAAACATACAGGAATAGACGTATATCTGTCTATCTATCGGTTAGATATTAGTTTTTTCTATCTATCTGTTCGGTTTATATGCATGACTAGACTGATAGATATGCGTTTATTTATGTGTATATGCATGTCCGTATAATAAAGATTTATTAGGTCAAGCCTCCCACAGTTTTAACAAATTGGTCGGATGAGAATATAACCGGGTCGTGACGCTTAGAATGATAATAATGATTATTATTATTATAACAAAGTTAATAATGATGGTGAT
>NW_020870471.1:95057-110057 GCF_003789085.1 Penaeus vannamei | reverse complement strand
AATTATTCGTTTCAAGAATCGCGGACTGCTCTTATCTTTGTTCTTTTCCCGGTCAATTGTGGCGGTAACGACGTCCCTCCGCCATTGTCACGCGCATCTTTTCACGTCTCCCGCCGGTGCTTACATCATGTAACGATAACATTTGTCTGGTGACAAAGCCCTCCTCGACCCCCCATTGCTTCTTGGTGGATAATCCCTGTCTTCGCGTAGCTCCGCCCACCCGTTGTCTTTTGTCTGCGGTCGGCCAATCACCTGCGAGCGGCTGGGAAAAGATTTCCCGGTTTGATCCAGCGGGAAAGCTCATTGGCCGGCGCGACGCGAGGGCTCCTCCCACTCTCTAACGCGCGGGCCAATCAGCTGCAGTGTTTTGGCACCGTGGGCGGGATGGAGTAGGCGAGATGAGAAAAGTTTGTACAAGCATCTCTTGACATGGAACAAGCTCATTTTAAACACTTGAGAGCAGAACATGTGACGGCCGCGAGAGTGATGCTTAGTGACGGCCAAGTAAACACAGCGCTAATAAGTGAGCAGAGAGCACCTCGCCGCGGTACAAGAACCCTCGACTCCGCCATTGTGTACTCAGAGGGAATTCCCTTGTGACATTGCGAGAGTGATATTATTCGTAGAAAAGTCTGAGAAGTTGTTTTAATTTGCGCCAAGCAGGAAGGCGGTAGAAAAGCAAATCAGTGTGCTTGCGGGCCAAATCTCGACTGGGCCGGCAGGCGTTGGTGTCGATTAGGTTGTAAATTGGTATATCCTCTCCCGATATATTTTATTTTATGCGTCCGCTGGCACCGCATGTCCCTGGCCTTTGACGGATGACGATGAAGACATCAGAGCCGGGCCGTCCTCCGTCTGTCGACTCCTTGGGCAGCCTGTCCATCCCGTCTCCCGCAGCGCTCGTCACCCCCGCCCCAGCGACGCCCACCGCCCTCACCGCCGCCGCGCCCATCATGGCCCGAGACGCCGATGCCCCCGCGGGCGTGAACACAGGCCCTTCCTCGTCGTCGTCGTCGTCGTCGTCCGCCTCCTCCTCCGCGCCGCCCGAGAGCTCGAGCGTCCTCCAGAGCAAAGGCATCCTGCAGTTCAGCCCCGAGCAGATCGACTGCGTGTGCGAGACCCTCCTTCAGGCGGGGGACATGGAGCGCCTCGGGAGGTTCCTCTCCATCCTCCCGCTGCACGCCGAGGTCTCCCGGCCGTCGGAGGTGATCCTCAGAGCCAAGGCGTCCGTGGCCTTCCACAGAGGGACGTTCAAGGAAGTCTACAGCATCCTGGAGACCAACAGCTTCACGTCCAAGTACCACACGGAGATGCAGAACATGTGGTACCGCGCGCACTACAAGGAGGCCGAGAAGATCAGACAGCGCCCGCTCGGTTAGTCTTCACGGTTTCCTCTCCTCCCACTGTTATCCTTCCCATCTTTCTCTTGAGACATTGCGTTATCTTGTTTCTCCTACTTCCGATTCCTTTTCTTCGTTAATCTGTTTTATTCCTGAACTACTTACGCGCCTTTTTGGATTTTCTCTTGTACGTTCTGGCAGTAACCTGTTGCACCTTCACCGTTCTTATATCTTTATCACGTTATTTTAGGTACAAGTCATGTCTTTTTCATAATAATACTAGTAATAACAAAAAAATATATATTCATGATGACAACGATAATGGTTATGCTGATAATGATTACAACAGTAATAGTGACAGTAACGGTAGTAATGGAAGTAATAACAATAGTGATGATAATGGTAATAACAATAATAATATTGATGATAATGGTGATAACAGTGGTACTGATAATAACATAGTGTATTATAATTAACATCATTTTGATTTTTTAATACGACAATCTCAATAATGTTGATAATGGTATTAATGGTATTAGGGATACCATTGCCACAGTAATGCTAATAGTAATTTTTATTGCAACTGATTTGTTGACGGTTATGATAAGATTAATATCATAATCCCAGTGATATCATCGTTAATGTCAGTATTAGCATCGATGTCAGAATCATTAGTACTCTTGATTTTAATTTGAATGTCATTAATAAAAATAGTGATGTTCGCGCATATGTTGGTAACGGTTTTGTAGTTAGTATAACACTTGTATTTACATGTATTATTACTATATTATCATCATCATTGTTATTGTTGTTGTTGTCGTTGTTATTGATATTGATGTTATTATTTTTTCTGTTATTATAATCATGATTATTAGCATTATTATTACTGCTGTTTTTGTTACTGCTGTTGTTATGATAATTATTAGTAGTATTACTTTTGTTGTTATTATTATTATTATTATTGCTATTATTATTATTATATTATTATTATTATTATTATTATTATCATTATTGTTATTATTGTTATTATCATCATTTTCATCATCACCATTATCATTATTATTATTACTTTTATTTTTTTATCGTCATTATTTTTTATTATTGTTACCGTTATTATCACCATTATCATTATTGTTATCACTATAATCATCATTATTATTGTTATTATTCTCGTTGTTTTGTATTATCATTGTTATTATTATTATTATTATTATTATTATTATTATTATTATTATTATTATTATTATTATTATTATCATTATTATTATTATTATCATTATTATTATAATTACCATTATTATTATGAATATTGTTATTATTACTATCATTATTATTATTATTGCTGTTGTTACGATTTTCATTGTCATCATTGTTGTGGAGTAATATTATTATAATCATTATCATTGTTGTTATTATTTTATTATTTGCATCTTTATTATTGTCATCATTATTATTATTATTATTACTGTTATCAGTTGTAGTTGTAGTATCATTATGATTATCATCATAGCAATGACAATATTAATGGTGCAAAATTTTAAAAAAAAATTATAGTATTTTTTCAGTAATTACGATAATAGTGCTAATGATGATAATGATGGCAATAATGATAATAATGATGGTAATAATGATAATGATGTTGGCAATAATGATAATAATGATGGCAATAATGATAATAATGATGACAATAATAATGATAATGACAATAATGATTATGATTATAATAGTAATAATGATAATAATGAAAATCGTAACAACAGCAATAATGATAGTAATGATGAGAACAATGATTATGATAATAATAATAATGATAGTAATAATAGTAGTAATAACAATATTAATGGTAATGATAATAATGATAATAATAATTGTTATTATTACAATGAGAGTAAAAATATTAACAATAAAAATGATAACAGTAATAGTAATTCTAGTAATGATAATTTTAGATATATGCAAATAGAGCAATATTAAATCAGATTACATTAGATTAATTGCAATGTTTATAATTAATATTCACGTGAATGAATTTTGTCTGTAAGTGGGTTGCTTTTTAGATTGTTATGAATATTCAACGTTTTGATGTATCAAATCATTGTCATTACTGCATCACTTACACGTGTATAGATGTATTCACGTACGTCCACACACACATAGTCACACACACACGCACTTGCACACGCATACGCATACGTAAACACACAAACAAACACACACACACGCACCACACACATACACACACACACACACACACACACACACACACACACAACTCACACACACACACACACACACACACACACACACACACACACACACACACACACACACACACACACACACGCACACACACACACACACACACACACACACACACACACACACACACACACACACACACACACACACACACACACAAGTACGCGCACATCATCTCATTTCCTCCAATCCTTCGTTTCTCATTATCTGCTTTTCTTTCTCCCTTTCTTTAATTTCCTTTTCAAAGTTCAAATTTCTTTCTCGCTTTCCCCTCTTTTTATTTTTTTTCATGTCATTTCATTTTTTAGTTTACTTCTCATTATCTTTTCATTATTATTTTCTCCTATCACTTCTCTCCATCTCTTTTTATTACTTTTCCTGTCATCTATTTTTCTTTTCCCTTTTCTCATTATTTATCTATTATTTATTTTATTTATTCTTCCTTCTTCTCTTTTCTCTCTCCCTGTGTTCGCGGTTCTCCCATTCCTTCTTATTTCCTTGCTTTATTCTCCCATTTCCTCTTCTTTCTCCTCACTTTCTCTTTCCCCCTCATACGCTTCTTTCGCTTCACTTTCTCCTTCCTCTTCCTTGTTGTCTTCCATACCTTTCTTTCTCCTCTCTTTCCTCCCCCGCATTTCTCTTTTCCCCTTTGTTTTTAGTTTCACTTATTCCTTCTTTCTCTCCTTGTTTCCCTCATTCCCTTTTTTCCCCTCTCACTTTCTCCCTTTATTTCCCTCATTTTCCTTCACCTCCTTCTATTTTCTTCCATTCCTCCCTGAGTTTCCCCTCCTTCCTTTTTTCCCCTTGTTTCCCATCCTCCTTCCCCTCATTTTCACTTTCTTTCGCTTTCCTACTCATCTCTCATTCTTTCTCCTTCGTTTCCCCTCATTCCCCCCCTTCCTTTCCCCTCGTTTTCCCTCTTCTTTCCCCTCATTTCCCCTTTCTTCCTCTCAACTCCCTTTCCTTCCACTAATTTTCCCCTTCTTACCCCCCTTTCCTTCCATTCATTTTCCTTCATTTTCTTCTTCCTTTCCCAAATTTTCCCCCTTCTTACCCCCTTCCTTCTACTCATTTTCCCCTCATCCCCTTTCTCTTCATTTTACCCTTCCTTCCCTCTCATCCCCTTTCTTTCCCTTCAGTTTCCCTCTTCTTACCCCCTTCCTTCCCTCTCATTTCCATATTTTCCCCCTTCTCATTTTCCCCTTCCTTCCCCCTCCTTTTTCCCTCATCCCCCTTCCTTCTCCCTCATTTTCCAGTTCCTTCCCCCTCATTTTCCCCTTCCTCCCCCTCATGTTTCCCTCATCTCCCTTCCTTCCCCTTCATTTTCCCCTCATCCCCCTTCCCCCTCTCATTTCCCCACATTCCATGTTTCCCTCATCTCCCTCCCCTTCCCCTCATCTCCCTTCCTCCTCCTCATTTTCCCCTCATACCCCCTCCTCCTTCATTTTCCCTTCCCTTCTCCCTAATTTTCCCTCATCCCCCCTTCCTTCCCCCCCTTCATTTTCCCCTTCCCATTTTCCCTCATCACCCTTCCCCCCCCCTCATTTTCCCCTCATCTCACCCTTTCTTCCCCCTCATTTTCCCTTTTCCCCCTTCCCCTTCCCCCCTCATTTCCCCCTCATCACCTTTCTCCCCCCTCATTTCCCCTTCCCCCTCTCCCCCCTCGCCACAACCCCCAACAGTCCGAGGGAAATCCGACCTCTTATCACGTGACCTCCGCAAACAGGTCATTAGCGCGTGTTATCTTCCTGCCATCATATTATCGCCTTATCTTGCCCCCGTGACAGCTGCGGTGTGTCTAAGGATCTCTTCATTAGTGTATGAATGTCTGTGGTTTGATTATGTTATCTTTTTTTTGGTGTTTGTTTGTTTGGTTGGTTGGTTTCTTGGTTTGGGTCTGTGTTTGTTTGGTTTTGTTTGGGGTTCTCTTTGTTTATTTTCTTGTTTCGTTGATTATTTTGTTTGTGTCTTTATTTATTTTCTTGTTTGTTTGATTTTGTTTGTTGTGTTTATCTATTTTCTTTAGGTCTTTTCTTGTTTGCATTTGTTTGTATTTATTGATTCATTTTTTTCTTTGTTTTCTTTGTTTCTTTAGAATTGCATATTTATATGTATTCTTAGTCCATCTATCACTGTCAGCTATAAAAATTAGCCGTATACTAAATTTTTCATTTTTAAAATAATCAGTTATTGTGACCGTATAATACGTAAGAAATTATTATTGTGTTTTATTGATATAATTGTCTTTGTGTCGATGAATCATGCAAATGCGTTTTTTTTATCATTCTGTTTTTGCTTTTTTTTGCTTTGTTTTGTTTTGATAATTCCTTTTTTTTCTTTTTTTTTCTTTTTTTGAATAACAGATACTTTGCTGATCATGATTTCAACTTTGCATCATATTTCAAATTTCCATCAGTATTAGAGTAAGAATAATGCATTTTAGAGCACAGGAATATTTTGCCGATTAACAGTCATAAAATTTGATGAATTTGAATAGATTTGAATCGATATCAGTGACGCTTTTCCGAGTTCTAACAATTGCAAAATACACACTTCCTCCTTCCTCCTTTATCTTCTCTTCCTTCTTTCTCTCCATTGGCTGTCCTCCTTCCTCTTCCTCCTTTCTCTTCTCTTCCTTCTTTCTCTCCATTGGCTGTCCTCCTTCCTCTTCCTCCTTTCTCTTCTCTTCCTTCTTTCTCTCCATTGGCTGTCCTCCTTCCTCTTCTCCTTTCTCTTCTCTTCTTCTTTCTCTCCATTGGCTGTCCTCCTTCCTCTTCCTCCTTTCTCTTCTCTTCCTTCTTTCTCTCCATTGGCTGTCCTCCTTCCTCTTCCTCCTTTCTCTTCTCTTCCTTCTTTCTCTCTGCACTTCTTCTCGCAACGAGTTGATTATTTTATGTTGTTGCAGTTTATTATCACATGATTATCACGTAATTTTGCATTTATTCGAATCCGTTAATAGTTTTTTTTCTAAATCGAAGTGATCGTGGAAATGATTTTATTGGAAAATGCACTCAACTTGTGTAATAGATAGATTGATGGATAGGTAATTAGCCAAATGATTAGATGAATTAATTAATAGATGAATTTATCGGAAAAAATTATAAGCTAAACTTGAATTACTTAAATGAATGTATATGTAAATAATATATATACTAGACAGATTGTTTGGTAAATTAATAAAATGGAAAACCCACTTAACTTGAATTACTTAAATGAATGTATATGTAATAACCATATTAAAGAAAGATTAATTGATAAATTGATAAATCGACGTATGATATCCTCCTTTTCCCTCTTCTTACCCCTTTATTTCCCCTTTCTTCCCCTCTACTCCCTTTCCTTCCCCTAATTTTCCCCTTCTTACCCCTCCTTCCTTCTCCTCATTTTTCACATTAATTAAATAAAAAATAAATAGAATATAAGTTCCTACTCAATTCGTTAAACGATATCTATGAACAGGATGTGAAATAACAAAAAAAACGACTGTTCATCAGATTACGAAACGTTATTACCAAAGATTATTTACATAATTTTCAAATATGTATCTTTTAATGTGAGATTTTATATTCATTCCATCTAATTTTTCTCTGTTAATTTTGTAAATGTGATCTTTATTTGCAAGGTGTTATTCGTGTGAATGGATATGGCAGACATTAAAAGCTAAATGTTAATCATTCCTTGTATAAAAACGAGAATGCAGTTGAAATGTAACATATGTATATATACGTATTTGTATATATATGTAACATATAAATATACATATGCATGTGCATATATGTGTATATATATATATATATATATATATATATATATATATATATATATATATATATATATATATATATATATATATATATATATATATGTATGTATGTATGTATGTATATATATATATATATATATATATATATATATGTGTTGGTGTGTGTGTGTGTGTGTGTGTGTGTGTGTGTGTGTGTGTGTGTGTGTGTGTGTGTGTGCGTGTGTGTGTATACGTTTTTGCAGTGGAAGCGCAAGAATTCTCTCTCTCTCTCTCTCTCTCTCTCTCTCTCTCTCTCTCTCTCTCTCTCTCTCTCTCTCTCTCTCTCTCTCTCTCTCTCTCTCTCTCTCTCTCTCTCTCATAATAACAATGTACTATATAGTATAAGATATTAATCATTATTAATATCAGTTATTTTTATTTTCATTGCTATTTTCATTAGTAGCAGCAGTAGTAGTAGAAATAGTAATGTTATCAATATTATTACTATCATTAATGCTATTTTCGTTATTATTATTATTATTACTAACATTATAATTATCATTATCAATGTTATTGTCATGACACTGAATATTATTATAATCATCATTACCATCGTTATCACTAGCATCACCATAATGATCATTATTATTATTATTATATCTTCTTCTCGGTTTAGATGGATAGACAGACTAATAGATAGATAAACATTTATATAAACAAAAGACAGAGACGGATAAATAGACAGACAGATGTAAAATAAGTAAATTATCCACGTCCTAATCCATTCTCCTCCTCCCCCCCCCTTCTGCCCCGCCTTCTGCAGGAGCCGTGGACAAGTACCGCATCCGGAAGAAATACCCGCTGCCCAAGACGATCTGGGACGGCGAGGAGACCATCTACTGCTTCAAGGAGAAGTCTCGAGTCGCCCTCAAGGAGTGCTACAAGCAGAACCGGTACCCGACGCCAGACGAGAAGCGGAGCCTGGCGAAGCAGACGGGCCTCACTCTGACGCAGGTGTCCAACTGGTTCAAGAATCGCCGCCAGAGGGATCGCAACCCCGCGCCCAGACCGTGAGTGGCGTTGCGCTTTTTTTTTTTTTTTTGGGGGGTTTGATTTTGCGTTTGTTGTTTTTGTTTTTGTTTGTTTTATTAGGGATTTGTTTTGGTTGTTTGTGTTGTTTTTGTTGGGTTGATATTTTTTTTCAAATCGTTGTGGGTATGTTTAGATCCGTGGATTATTTTTTTATTCATATACTACGGTGATAATAACCAACAGCGGCTTGACGACGAAAGGAAAAACGATCTAAATGACTGAAATAAAACGGAAATAACCAACAAATGGTTATTATTTCTCAAGATTACCATAACTTGATCTTGCCGCTGGTTATTCATGGCTCGACGGGGCTTAGTCCTTGCCCACCGAGTAGCACAGCGCTAACCTTCGGGCGACAGTTGCAATTTCTCGCGCCTGGGAGGGACGCCAACCGCCGGACCCTCGGGTGAGAGGCCGACGCCGGTAGCACTGTACAAGCTTGGATAATATACACATGTATATAATATATATATATGTGTGTGTGTGTGGGTATGTGTGGAGGGGGGGGGGTCGGGTGTATGTGTGTGTGTGTGTTTGTGTGTAATTCGGTGTGTGCTGTGTGTGTGTGAGTGAGGTGTATATGTGTGCGTGTGTGTGTTCCGTGTGTGCTGTGTGTGTGTGTGCTGTGTATGTGTGCGTGTGTGTGTATATGTGTGCGTATGTGTATTTCGTGTGTGTGTGTATTCGTGTGTGTGTGTTTGGTGTGTGCGTGTGTGTTGTGTTTCGGTGTTTGCGTTGTGTGTGTGTGCGTGTTTGCGTTACACGAGGAACTGCTCACAGAGAGAAAGACAGTTTCCCCAAGACAAAGGGTTGCCACGTGGGTCGGGGCGCACACACAAAAACCAAGGAGGCACACAGGCCGTCTCCTCTTCCCCGCCCCATCCCCCCCCCCTCCCCCCGCTGCCCTGTCGACCTGCCCATCTCCCGTTTCATGTCACCACGTCACGAATGACACCCCTCCGCGACCTGCTATGACCTGCTTTGCCCTTAGCCGTGTCCCCGCATGTACAATAACTCCTTAGAGCTCAAAAGACGAGGTCAAGATATCACAAACTAATATTTTTTTTTAATTATTTCCAAAACTATAAGAAATAAAATGAATTAAATTTTCAAAAGTCCCCAAGGTCGTAGGTGGATGACCTTATACCACTCCGGCCAGCGGTCATTCACTAACCGTGACCTGGGTGCCGCCACGGGGTCAGGTAAGGTCAGAGTGCCAACGATCAGGTGCAAGTGGGAACAGGTCGGCCCACTTGTCACACTGACACACTTGGCCCTCTTGTCACCCTACTCCGAGTGTGATCTTTGGGTGATTTGCATGCGATAGAAACCGTCCTGTTTTTCTCTCTTCTTTTTTATTTTCATTTTTCTTTTTTTTTTCTTTTCTTCTTTATTTTTTTTCTTTTTTATTTTGTTATTTTTTCCCCTTTCTTTCTTCTTTTCTTTTCTTTTCGTTTCGTTTCTTTTCTTCCTCTCTTTCTTTCTTCTTCTTCTTTTCTTTTATTTATTTTCTTTCTTACTTTTTTCCTTTCTTTCTTCTTCTTCTTTTAGGGTGTAGACTTTCGTTTATAAGAGAGTGACACAAAGATGGCGGAGATTCTCAAGGAATGAAGTCTCGATTCTGTATTCTGTGTGTGTGTGTGTGTGTGTGTGTGCGTGCGTCCGTGTGTGTGTGTGTGTGTGTGTGTGTGTGTGTGTGTGTGTGCAAAATAATTCAAGAAAGAAATTCGGAAAAGTGACCTATAAGCGCATTTAGTAGCAATTCCACTTTTACACGCACCATTACGGCGAAACACACAAGCCAACACGCACACGGACAAACTCAAACACACGCACACACACAAACAAAAAACACAGATACCCCCTCCACACACACACACATAACCCCTCCACACACTCAAACACATATACCCCCTCCACACACACAAACACACACATACCCCCTCCACACACACACAAACACACATACCCTCTCTCACAAACAACATACCCCCTCCACACACACAAACACACAAGCAAAACACACACATAACCCCTCCACACACTCAAACACATATACCCCTCCACACACATACACACACACACATTCCATACTACCCCTCCACACACACACACATAACAAACACACACACAGAGATGAGGAAAGATGTGTTATGTATAGACACCCCTTTCTTTGTCAAGTACGAGGTCACGTGACTTTAGGGGTTGAAGAGCTGTCACGGGTTGATGGATTGACCTGGCTTGACATTCTTACAAGAAAGAGGGAAATCTCAGTCAGCTGTGAAAGGGTCTTTCCCTCTCTCTCTCCCTCCCTCCCTTCCTCTCTCTGTATCTATCTCTCGCTCTCTCTCTCTCTCTCTCTCTCTCTCTCTCTCTCTCTCTCTCTCTCTCTCTCTCTCTCTCTCTCTCTCTCTCTCTCTCTCTCTCTCTCTCTCTCTCTCTCTCTCTCTCTCTCTCTCTCTCTCTCTCTCTCTCTCTCTCTCTCTTCTCTCTCTCTCTCTCTCTCTCTCTCTCTCTCTCTCTCTCTCTCTCTCTCTCTCTCTCTCTCTCTCTCTCTCTCTCTCTCTCTCTCTCTCTCTCTCTCTCTCTCTCTCTCTCTCTGTGCTTTTCTGGGATAATGTTTTTGGTGATGTTATAGGTTTTGAATATAATGAATATTGATAATGATGGTGTTGATGATTATGGTGGTGATAATGGTGTAGGTAATTATGGTGATGATGAAGATAATGGTGGTGGTGATAACAATGTAGGAGTCTATGGTGGTGGCGATAACAATGTAGGAGTTCTGGTGATGATGTAGACGGATTATGGTGCTGCTGATGGTGTAGGTTAGTAATGGTGATGGTGTTACTGAATTCGATGACGATAGGGATATGTCCTGGGCGACAGGATGATGTTTTGCGTTACTGAAATAGTTATATGAACGTATACATATCACTGTAGGAGATAGTATTATAAAAGAGAAACATTAAGGAAAAATAAAAGAGAAACATTAATAAGAAAATATAAAAGAAAAACATTAAGAAGAAAATATAGAAGAAAAACATTAATAAGAAAAATAATGAAAATATTAATAAAGATTAAAAGAAAATAATAAAAAAGAAAAACCTATTAGTGGCACTCATTGGCACTCATTCCCTCCCCTCGACCCCTCGACCCCCCCCCCACCCGTCAATACGCGGCATTCGCACAGTGCCATCGTGACCTGAGACCCCATCTGAGTGACCGCGTTAGGAACCCGGGGTCAAGTGTCAGCTCGCCCCTGACCTCTGCTGGCGACGTTTAGCAAGGTCACAGCCAAGGGAAATCTCGGTTCGGAATCTGAGGTTACGGTTAGCTTCCCTCTATAAATAGATAGATAAGTTGATAGATAATAGTGATAGGTAGATAGATAATATTAGTATGATAACTAATGATTGATTATTGATTTATTAGTGTAAATTGTGAATTAATTATATGCGATGATCTGTTAGTTAACGCATCAATGGTCATTTGTTTAGTGAATGACCCCTCGTCTGCTAATGACCTGCGTCACTCCTATCTGTACATCAGGTCAAGCTGGGTCAAAGTGACCTCATTTCCCACCAGCTTTTATATTTAGTTATTTAGTGATTACATTGCTGTGATATTTTATCAATATCGGACTATGCTCTATTATTTTTTTAGAAACTTATTGCAGTTTTAAGAATATTTAATACCAAATATAAACACTGTACCGCGATCTTCTCTTGTTGATTGTGTGACCCCCCGTTGACCTGAGGTGACCCAAGACGATTAGCGGAATTTAGCCTCATCATTAGCCAAGCCAGTGCGACATGGCCCTTCCAACAGCGATGCTAATGGAGTAATTATGACCTTGAACTCAGAAAATCAGCCGTGTTCAAACAGCTCATTAAACCAAGTGACAAATTTTTAGCATGAGCGAAATGTTGGGGGTAAGAAGTGTGTGTGTTTTGCGGACGGGTGTGAGGTCGTGTATCTGTGTGTGTGTGTGGGTGGGTGGGTGGATGGGTGGGTGTGGGTGTGGGTGTGAGTGGGTGTGGTGTGTGTGTGTGTGTGTGTGGTGGTGTGTGTGTGTGGGTGGGTGGGTGGGTGGGTGGGTGGATGGGTGTGTGTGTGTGTGGATGGGTGGGTGGGTGTGGGTGTGGTGGTGTGTGTGATGTGGTGGTGGGTGGGTGGGTGGGTGTGGGTAGGTATTTGGGTACCCAGTTAGCATTTGTGGGTGAACGTTTGGTTATATTTATCCAGGGGAAATTTTATACGGGATATGGTGGGGTTCAGACACACATATCCGGCCTTACACACATACCCGTGCGTGTGTGTTTGTGCGTGTGGTTGTGTGCGGATACCCAGTTAGCATTTGTGGGTCAGCATTTGGTTATATTCATCCAGGGTTAATTATATATTTAATAAGGATAGGGTATAAACACACATACACCGGATTACACACATTCCCGTGCGTTTGTGTGTGTGTGTGTGTGTGTGTGTGTGTGTGTGTGTGATGATGTATGTGTGCATATATTTCTTTCTCTCTTTTTCTCGTATTCTTTTGCTATTTCCTGCTCGTTTATAAATACATATATCAACAGAGATCCCGCTCGCATTGGATATAGTCCTCGTAACAAGACGCCGCCCTTGCATCACTGAAACGCACACACACACCCACACACACACACACACACTCACACACACACACGTAAAAAAAACCGTCCTTGCTTCACCAAAACGCCCCCCCCCACACACACACGTCCAAAAAAAGACACTCATCCTTGCTTCACCAAAACGCCCACCCACACGTCCAAAAAAAGACACTCCCATCCTTGCTTCACCAAAACGCCACGCCCACACACACACACACATAAAAGAACCAACCCTTATCCATCCCGCCTTCCTATTCTCGGCCACAGAAAGACCACTCACCTCCCCTCGTTCCCCTAATACCCCTTTCTTTTTTTATATATAATTAACCAACCTTCTAGAAGCTTCTGGAAGAGGAAAGAGTCCGATCCACTTATAGTCTCGGGTGTCCGGTCGTTGTCCTCCTCTGTTCGGTAGATCGGCTCGGATAATGGGTTAATGCCCCTCTGCCCGGCCGCTAATTCTTGGATAATGCGGGATAATGGCAGCCTCATCACCTGCTTGAATGGATACCTGGGGTGAGGGGAGGGAGGGGAAGGGGTAGGAGGGGGTGGTGGAGGGAGGGAGGAGGGGATGGTGGAGAGAGGAGGGAAGGAGGGGAGGTAGAGAGGGGAAGGAGGGGTGTGGTAGAGAGAGAGGGAAGGAGGGGAGGTAGAGAGAGAGAGGTAAGGAGGAGATAGAGAGGGAAGGTGGGAGATAGAGAGGGTGGTGGAGAGGGAAGGAGGGGAGGTAGAGAGGGAAGGAGACGGAGATGGAGAGGGAAGAGGAGGAGATTAGAGAAGGAAGGAAGAGAGATAGCGAGGAAGGAGAAGGAGACAGAATAGGAGGGAAGGAGAAGGAAATAGAGACGGAAGGAGGAGGGAAAAGGAGAGGGAAGGAGGAAAGCCAAAGGAGAAGGGTAGCTTATGCTGAAGGAAGGAAGAGTGAAGTAGTAGGTAATAAAATTGGTGGAGAAGAGGTGTGGGTATAGATAGGGATGGTGGTGTTGGAGAGAGGAGTTGACGGGGCTGGTGGGAGGGGGAGGGGTTAGGGGTAGGGGGAAAGGGTCAAGGGATAGGGGGGACAGGTTTATATTAAGATATTTCCCTCCTTATCATTATCATGTTATCATTATCTTATTATCTTATTATATTAATATTATTATATTATTATTATTATTATTATTACGTTATCATGTCTGTCCGATTTCTAGGTCTGACGTCACTAGATCCTTTCCATGTAGGTCTTAGTGTGTTAAGATGATAGCCTACTTAGTGACACAAACGATAATGTATTTTCTTTTAGTGTTAAAGCAAGAAAGGAGTATATTTATTTCGCTCGAGTGTCGAATTTAGCCTGAATCGCTTCAATTTTCAAAATATTGGATTATCTTAGTTACCCATAACTTCGCGTACAAGTAAACACACTCATTGCATATTCATTTGCTTGTCTCTTCGGTGTTGCAGAAGATATTATTTACGTGTTTTTTTCCACCTCTCTCTCTCTCTCTCTCTCTCTCTCTCTCTCTCTCTCTCTCTCTCTCTCTCTCTCTCTCTCTCTCTCTCTCTCTCTCTCTCTCTCTCTTCTCTCTCTCTCTCTCTCTCTCTCTCTCTCTCTCTCTCTCTCTCTCTCTCTCTCTCTCTCTCTCTCTCTCTCTCTCTCTCTCTCTCTCTCTCTCTCTCTTCTTCTTCTTCTTCTTCTTCGTCTTCTTCTTCCTCTCTCTTTTTGCACCAGCATGGTTGGTGGGGGGTAAAACTCATTAATATGCACAGTGAGAGGTCATCTGGTGAGCAAGGAACTCATAATAATCATAACTCACGTTTATGTGGCATCTTCTTCTCTTCGTCGTGTTGATATAACATTCGCAAGTCTTGTGTTGTTCCTTTGCTCTTCTAAAACAAAAGATAAGAATTCTAAAATGAAATAAGTATGTTTTAAAGAAATGGAAAA
>NW_020870471.1:70057-92557 GCF_003789085.1 Penaeus vannamei | reverse complement strand
AAGAGAGAGAGAGAGAGAGAGAGAGAAAGAGAGAAGAGAGAGAGAGAGTAAGAGATCCACCCCCACCTACCCCCCAACGCTTCAAAAGATAAGGAACACCAACCCACAACCCACAACCCACAACATCACTCCACCCCTAAGGCATGTGGTGTAGTGGTGTATACATAACCTCACTTAACATCAGACCCAACCTCCTTTAATACCCGAAGTGGCACCCCCTTGCAAACACCTGTTCGGAGCGAGAGAGATAAGGCGAGGCATTGAGATAACAGGATAAGCGATAACAAATGAGTCCCCGGGGGTTAGAAAGCTGCAACATGCCAGAGCAATAGGCAACACACGTGTCTGCCATGTTGCCCTCGCTGTTGCATAATTTGGGGCAACATTGCAAAGATTTGTCCGCGTGATTGTTTGCTCTAGATGGTTATCCATTTTTTGGGGTTAATTTTCTTTATAATATCATGTTAATGTAGGATTTTCTTTTTTTTTTCTTCTTTTTCTTCTCTTTTTTTTTTTTTTTTTTTTTTTTGCATTTTTTTTACATGTATTTCTGAGTATGATTCGGTAATTGTTGAAATTGCTGTGTCATTATGGTTTCCATGTTGGAGTTATTTCTATTTTGCTTTTATCATCATCATTATCATTATATCATTATTGTTATTGTTGTCGGTGTTTGTATTACCATTTTTACCATTATTTATCATTACCATGTATAATCATTAATATTCATTATCATTTAATCCATTATATCATTAATCACATCATCACCCACACCGATTATCATCACCATCACCATCATCACTTACCATTTTACTATCATGCTACCATGATATAAAGATGAAGATACCAATGCCCATCTTCACCATCTTCATCCCATCACCATCACCATCATTAGCATCATCCCATCATAAATTCAACCCACCATCACTTATCATCATCACCAATCACCATCACACCATCATCACCATCATCATCATCCGTCATCACTATCATCATCACATCAATCATCATCATCATCACCATCACCATCACTATCATCACCAATATCATCATCATCACTATCATCAATAACATCACTCACCATCACCATCACACATCACCATCATCCTCTCCATTAAGTCTTTCACGCCCACCATTATCTCCCAACCAACGCGACTTTATCTCCCTCAAAATACTCTGGATAATAACAAATCTTTGATCCCATTTTGACTGGCTTGATAAGGTGATCTTTATGCAAAACACTTTTATCTTCAATTTCATGGCGTTGATTTTATTCTCGTGATTCTGCATATTCGAGATAAGACGGATTGTGGGATTTGTTTTTTTTTCTTGTTTGGTGTATTGTTTTTGTTGATGTTGTTGATGTTGTGGTTGTTAATTTTGTTGTTGCTTTATTAATGTTATTGTTATTGTTATCGTTATCGTTATCGTTATCGTTATCCATTATCATCATCATCATCATCATCATCATCATCATCATCATCCATCACCACCACCATCATCATTATCACCACATCACCATCATCACAATAATTACCTGTACCATCATCATCATCATCATCATCACCATTCTAATCACACTATCTCTCTCCACTTACACACAAATCCCATCCACTCTCTCCCTCACACACAAACACATTCCAAACCATCCTTTGTGGTTATTTGTCGTCCTCTCGCCAATATGTCTCCTATCCTTTCGTAAATAAATCGAAGCGATAAGAGACACTCCAAACGAAGCAGTAAAAGGCAAGATTCGAAGCCCCACCGTCGGAGTCTCGAGACGCGTGTTCGAATCGCCGGGCGGGGATTCGAGACGCGTTCGAATCGCCTGGTCGAATTCTTGGCGCGTTGTCCAAACAAACGCCATGAATACCTCGCTTATCCGGACACTGAACTGGAGTCTTTGATGCCCAAGTCGATGATATATATACGGGGGATTCTCGACAGCGTTCTCTGGCGTTTTGACATGCTCATTTTTCTTTATTTTATTTATTTATTTATTTTTTGTTTTCTTGTTCCTTATATTTTAATTGATTCATTTATTATTTTTTTCTTTGCCTTTACGTTGATGAGTTGTATTTTTAATTTATTTTTTGGTTTTCTTTGTTCGTTTTTTTTCTGAAGTGTATGGAAATCTTTTTTTCTTTTTTTCTTTTACTATCTTCTGTTCTTCTTTTTCCTTCTTGTTGTGCCTTCTTTCTTCCTCTTCTCCGGACTCCACTTCTTTCCTACATTCCCTCCCTTTACGCACTCCCTCTCTCCTTCCCTCCCTCCCTCCATTGTTTTCTTATCTCCCTCCTTCTTCCTTTTACTCCCTCCTCTTATTCCTTTTCTTCTTCTCTCTATTCTAATTCTCTTTGTTTCTTCCTTCTTCCTTCCTTTAACTCCTTCCTACTCTTTTCCTTCTCGTTACGTCCCTACCCTCTTCCTCCTTCCTTTTTACTCTCTCACTTTCTTCTTTTCCTCCCCCTTCTCACCCCATTCACTCCCTCTCTTTCTCTTTTTTTAACTCCCTTCCCCTCTTGCTCTCTCTTCCTCTTCACTACCTCACTCCTTCTTCTTTCCTCCTCACCTCCTCACTCCCTCCTTCTCCCGTTTACTCCCTCCCTTCCCCTGACTCCCAACTTACGCCTCTCCTTACTCTAACTCCCATCCCTTTCCCCTCCCTCCTCTCCCTTCCCTTCCCTTCCTCTCCTACTTCCTTCTCGCTCCCTTACTCCCTCCTCCTCTTCCCATTCACTCCCTCCCTTCCCCTCACGCCCAATCCTCGCATTCTCCTTATTCCCTCATTTTCACTCCTTCCTTCCCCTCGCTCCCAATCCTTTTCTCCTCACTCTTTCCTCTTCACTCCTCCTCCTCCCTTCCCCTCCTCCCCCCTCAAACCCCTCACTCCTCACTACTCCTCACTTCCCTCCCCCTCTCCCTCCCTCATTCCCTCCTCCTCCCTTCCCCTCACTCCCTCCTCCCTCACCCTCCTCACTCCCTCCTCCCTCCTCCTCCTTCCTCTTCACTCCCTCCTCCCTCGCTCCCTCCTCTCCTCCTCCTCCCCTCCCTCCCAACCTCCCTCGCCTCCCCTCTTTCTCGGGAGTGAAAAAAAAGGGGGAACGAGAGAGCGATAAGTCATCCAACCCGAGGGACTTTGGAGTCACTGGTAATTGGTCTCGTATAAACCCTTGTATCCCCTTCGTTATAACTGGTGGATTTTTTTTTTTTTTTTTTTCGTTTTATTTTTTTTTTTTTTTTTTTTTTTTTTTTTTTTTTTTTTTTTTTGTCGTGGTGATGTTTGATTATTTGTTTTATGTTTCTTCTGTTGTAGATGTTTTTATTTGTGTATTTCCTATTATCTGTTACTTATATATATATATATATATATATATATATTCTTATAGTTCTTATTCTGTTCTTTAAAAGGCGTTTCGTTTCTTTTCATAACTTTCTGTTATTCCTAAAACTATTTTTTAAATTTTTCGCCGTGTTTTCAATTTATGCCACTTTCTTTATCAATTCCTCTTTATTTTCTTATGACTTCTTCCTTCCTTTCCTCATTCCCCCCATTCATCTCTTTCATTCAATCATCTCCCCTTAATTCTCACACGAAGGACATGACCCTCATTTCCCTAAGGAAATCCTCATACTTTCCCCTCATCTTAAGATCCTTTGGACTCATCTCCTCTTTACTCAAGATGCCTCTTGGCGGCGGCGGAGGGAGAGGGAGGGAGTCTGTCTGTCTGTCTGTCTGTCTATCTGTCTGTCTCGAGATTTTAAGGATGTCTGTCTGTCTATGTCTAGAGAGTCTAAGGATGTCTGTTTCAAGTTGTTTAAGGATGAACTATCTGTCTGTCTGGAGAGTTTAAGGATGACTGTCTGTCTATCTGTCTGTCGGATTCTGTCTGTCTGTCTGTCTGTCTGTCTGATTTGTAAATGTCTGTCTGTCTGAAGAGTCTGTCTGTTTGTCTCGAGAGTTAAGGATGTCTGTCCGAGGCTGATCTGTCTGTCTTTCAGTTTAAGGATTTCTGTCTGTTTGTCAGTTTTGTCTGTCTAAAGAGTCTGTCTTCTGTCTGTCTCTAGCTGTCCGTCTATCTGAGTTAAGGATTGCCTTTTTTTTTTTTTTTTTTTTTTTTTTTTTTTTTTTTTTTTTTGAGAATGCCGTCAATCTGTGCCACAAGGAGGCCGCAGTGTCTGTCTGTGTCATGAGTCGAAATAGACTGTCTAGCTGTCTAGCCAAGCGTTTAAAAGAGGACTCTTGAAGTATATTAAGACACTTACTGAGGAAATGTTTATCTTATCGGTCGAGTTCGCTATGTCCTTGCGTTTATTTGCATCTCTGTTTTTCTTATCATTGGTTATTCGTTATTATTACTGTTGTTATATTATTGTCGTTATTAGTGTGTTCTTCATTAGGAGTAACGGGAGTGTTAACAGTATAATGATCATAATTATTATTATTGTTGTTATTGTTGTTGTTTGTTGTTGTCATAACCATTATCATCATTAATTATCTTATTGCATTATCATTATCATTATTATATCATTATCATTATTATTATTATTATTATTATTGTTATTATTATTATTATCATCATTGTCATTATTATTATTATCATTATCATTAGTATTATCATTTTCTTTTAATTATTTTGTTATCGAATTTGGAATAGCTGAGGACACTCCTGAATAATTGCGACTTAATAATATTTGTCACGTAATATTCACGAGTAAATCAGGTTAATGTTACGTAATGGAATATCTTCTCTAAACGATATAATCTAAAATTTATACATTCTCTTCCACTCTACATTTTCTTTTGATGCAATTGTAAAAAAAAAGAAGAAAAATACTCGCAAAACCCTTCATCTATTCCTCGTCCCCTCAAAAAATGGGAGAAAAAAAAATGCGAAAATAAGTATGTAGCGATCTTAAATTCTCCTTTTATTTTTTCAAAGAATTCGCTAACGCAATCAAATGCCGAAAAAAATGTTACCATATGTCTGCCTGGGTGGCGGCGGCGGCGAAACCTCCGTGCCATAAGTACGTTAGTCACAATTTTCATGTGGAAACGTTTGGGCCGTGGTCGCGGGCTTGTCATTAAGATGTGGCAACACTGCGTTCTTGCGAGAGACCGCGAGACTAATGCGTCATGTATATATTTTGTTTTTTTTTCTCTCTCTCTCTCTTTTAATCTTTTCTGTTCTTTTGTTTTTATGTGGGGCGTTTTAATTTGTATTATTTCTTTCTCTTAAGGGATATATACTGTTTAAGTTTGATTCTATTTTTTTCAAATTATTCTTTCACTTTTCTTTTTAGTTCTCCCTTGTTTTTATCTCTTTTTGCGAGTTGCTTTTTGTATATTCTGTATTATTATTTACACTAGTTGCTTTCTTCGTATTCCTAATGTGTATCCATAAATATTTATACTTATTCTCCATCTTTCGTTTTTATCATTATTATCCCTTATCTCCCTTTCATTATGTTCTATTCTTATTCAAATTATCTTTTTCTTGCGTCCATAAAAGCATCGGTGTTTATTCTTAGTGTCTAAATGTGTTTATCTTTCATTCTTTTGTTCTTTGTGAATGGAAATCGGGACATGATAAATGGGCTTTGAGAAAGACGATACGCATAATTTTGGCGCGCTTTTTGAAATTCCGTTATTTTTCTTCTTTTGCTTTTTTTCTGATTAACGAGGCGGATTATGTGGTTGTTATTTTTTTGTTTGTTTGTTTTGTTTTCTTAAGTAGATATCGCGGTGTGTTTTGTTAAATGATGAAGATGTCTGAGTTTTTTTTTTTTTTTTTTTTTTTTTTTTTTTTTTTTTTTTTGCCTAATTAGGTAAACAAAATGGAATCGCTTACTGGAATTCGTCTCAAATAGAAAGATTCAGAATTATAACGGTTCAAAAGAGACATGAAAGGATTATGATGATGATGGGGTGGAGGAGGACGATGACAATAATGAGGAGGAGGAGAAAGAGGATAATGAGGAAGAGGAGGAGGAGAAAGAGGATAATGATGATGATGATGGTGACAATAATGATGACGAGGATGACGACTATGAACATGAAGATGATGATGATGACGATGATGAGAAGGATAATGATGATAACAAAAACACTATTAGTTGTTCCCGTCATGGGTGGATGGCTCGTATATCATTTTCTACCATAAATCTTTCCACCATGAGTCACTCCGCCATGATGTCAAACCGACCGCAACGATTCCTCGACTTCGCTCGCCGAAAAGTAAATATATGTACATAACGAATCCCTCTCCCTTCCTGTTCCCTGTTTCTCCCTTCCTCCCTTCCCTCTCTCCCTCCTTCCCCCTATTCCCATTCCTCCTTTCCTATTTCTCCCTTCCTCCCTCCCCTCTTTCTCCCTTCCCTCTTTCCTTCTTTCCCCTTATTCCCATTCCTCCCTCCTCTCTCCCTCCTTCCCTCTTTCTCCCTTCCTCCCTCCTTCTCCCTATTCCCTTTCCTCCATCCCTCTCCCTTCTTTTCATTATTCTTTCTCCCTCCCCTCTCCCTCCTTCCCTCTTTATCCCTCCCTCTCCCTCCCTCTCCCTCCCTCTCCCTCCTTCCCTCTTTCTCCCTTCCTCCTCCCTCCCTCCCCTCTTCCTTCTTTTCCTTATTCTCTTTTTCCCTCCCCTCTCCCTTCTTCCTTCTATTCCTTTCTCTTTTTCTTTTCATCTCCCATCTCTTCCCCTCTCCCTTCTTCCCTCTACTCCCTTTCTCTCTTTTTATTTCATCCCTCTCTCTTTCCCCTTCTCTTCCTCTCTATCCCTTGTTTTTTTATCCCCCTCACTCTACTTGCTCCCTCCTTCTCTCCCTCATTTTCTCTTCCTGATCCTTCTTTCCCCCTGCTTCCCTCTCCCTTTCTCCCTCCCTCCTCCTGCTTTCCTTCCTCCCTCCCTTTCCACCTTCCCTTCTACATCCCTCCCCTTTTCCCTCCCCTCCTACCTCCACTCCACTCCCCAACCTCCCCCTCCCTCCCTCCCTCTATCTCTCCCCCTCCTCCCCTCCCTCCTCCCTATATCCCTCGCCTTCCCACCTCCCTTCCTCCCCTTCCCTCTATCCTTCCTTCCCCTCCCCATCCCCCCTCCCTCCCTCTATCCTCCCCTCCTACTTCCCTCCCTTCCCTCCCTCCTTCCCTCCACCGCTTCCCCTCCCTCCTCTCCCCTCCCCTTCCCTCCCTCCCTCCTACCCTCCTCCTCCCTCCTCCCTCCCTCCCTCTCCCTCCCCTCCCTCAACATGTGCATCTCGAGCTCACTCACGGCGCTGGTACTCCCGGCCTCAAATTACTCCGGAGTGCGAATGATTAATTGCCTCGGGAGTAAATTAACAAGCGACAACGGACGGATTCGGACGTGAGAAACTCCCTCTCCTCCTTCCTTCTCCTCCACCTCCCGGTTTTTGGGGGATTGGGGGTGTAGGGGGATGGGTGGGGTGGGAGGTTTTTTTTTGGGGGGGTAGGGGTGTAGGGGGATGGGGGGGGGGGAGGGGTGTAGGGGGATGAGGGAGGAGGGGTATTGGGGGTGGGGTGTAGGGGTGGGAGGGGAGTAGGGGGTGGGGGTAGGTGGGGATGGAGAGGGAAGGAGGTGGAAAGGGATGGGGGGGGAGGTAGGGGGATGGGGAGGAAAAGGGAGGGATGGAGAGGGAGCAGGTTGGAGAGGAAAGGGAAGTAGGGGTAGGGGAGGGGAAGGGAGGGAGGATAGGGATGGGGAGGAGGTAGGGTGAGGGGAAGGAAGAAGGGAAGGGAGGTAGGGTGATAGGGGATGGGGAGGGAAAGGGAGGTAGGGGGAGGGGGGAGGGAGGGGTTGGAGTGGAAGGGGAAGTTAGAAGAGGGGAAAGGAAAGGGAAAAGGGTGGAAGTAGGGATTAGAGGACAAGGGGAAGGATGAGGGAAGAGGGGAAGAAGAAAGAGAAGAGGGCGAAGAAGAAGGAAATGTAGAGAGAGGAGGACGGACGGGAAGATAGAAAGAATGAAAGGGTGAAGAGTGGGAATGGAATGGAGCCAGAAGAAAAAAAAAAGAATATAGGAAAGAAAGAAGTAAACGCATTAAAACAAAGAACCCAAAAATAGGAAAAAAAATATTCACAGAAAACGGGAAAAGGGGAATGACAGGGGAAACTCAACAAGAATATAAAAAGCTCTCCAACAGGGATATTACAACACACTTACATGAATAAACAGCCGCATTATCTTTACACAGACACAGAAATACCCACATAGCCTTGCTTCCTACCCACTCCAAAGGCGGATACATATATAGACACAATGTAATGACACAAAATCACACATGATCTTTACATAGCCATTTTGTGGACAAAGAAAATGTTTTATGATTATGCGTAATGACAATGTATCCGATTCGGATAAAAATAGAGACTGCATTAGGAACAGCGGGGGTTTTATTTAAGGAATAATGTCGATTTGTGATTTGTAATGCGAGTGCGTGTGCTGTAAATGTGGCTTTTTATGTTGCGTTCGGGGTTTTGTTGTTTTGTTGTTGTTCGTGTTGGGCGGTGTGTTTCACGCGTTCGTGAAATTCCTTACGGTGTTGTTTGTTTTGGTTGGTTGTTTTGATATTGTTTTGCTGTTGTTTTTGGTGGTTGTTTTGGTTATTGTTTCGTTATTTTCGGTTGTTTTTGGTTGTTGTTTTTTGGGGGGTGTTTTGTTGTTCTTAGTTGTTGTTGCTTTTGGTTGTTTTGTTGGTACATTTATTATTTTGTTGTTGTTTTGATTGTTGTACTTATTGTTTTGTTGTTGTTTTGGTTGTTTTGTTGGTTGTTTTGCTGATGCAATTGATTGTTTTGTTGTTGTTTTGATTGTTGTATTTGTTGTTTTTTGTTGTTGTTTTGGATGTTTTGTTGGTTTTGTTGTTGCATTTGATTGTTTTGTTGTTGATTTGGTTGTTCTTTTTGTTGTTTTTTGTTATTAATTTTGGCTGTTGTTTTGTTGTTGTTTTGGTTGTTGTTTTATTGTTCCTTTTGCTGCTGTTGTTATTGTATCGACAGCATTGTCACGAACATTAGGGAAAATGATAACGAAAAAAACAAATAAATAAATAAACAAAAGAAAAGAGAAATATTGAAGACTCTTATGCTAGGTCAGAGGCTCGCGAGAGAGGCAATGACACTCCGGTATTGATCAGATTGCAAGCGCGACGGAGAGACACGACAAGAGACAAGAGTTCGCAACATGGATACACCTTGCAGCGGGCATCGTCTCTCTCTCTCTTTGGGGTTGTTATATTGGGTTTGTTTGTTTAGGTTTGTTTAGGTTTTTTTTTTTGGGGGGGGTTTTGTTTGTTTTGGTTTGTCTTTTTTGGTTGGTTGTTTTTTTTCTGTGTTTTGTCGGCCTTTCTGTTTTTTTTTTTCTTTTTTCTTTTCTTTTTATTATTTTTTTCTTTCTCCCTCTCTCTGACTCTCCTCTCTCCCTTTCTTCCTCTCTCCCTTTCGTCCTCCCTCCCCCTCTCCTCTTTTCTCCTCCCTCCCTCTCTCTCCTTCTCTCCTCCCCCTCCTCCCTCTCTCTCCTCCCCCTCTCCCTCACCCCTTCCCCCCCTCTCCCTCTCTTCTTCTCCCCCCTCTCTCTCTCCCCTTACCCCCTTCACCTCCCCACCTCTCTCCCCCCCTCTCCTTCTCTCCCTCTCCCCCTCTCTCTCTCCCTCTCCTCTCTCTCCCTCTCCCCTTCCCCCCCACTCTCCCCCTCTCCTTCTCTCCCCCTCTCCTCTCTCTCCCCCTCCTCTCTCACCCTCTCCCCCTCTCCCAAAGCTTCAAAAGGCCTCTCGGGGACGGCAACTCCGCGGCAACTCCGCCAGAACACGAGCCTGATTTATTGGCTCGCCGGACAGCGATCCCGTTTGCACCCGTGATGTATTGGCAATTACATTATTCTCCTGTTGCTGTGATGGATGTCCTTGTTCTGGGGGGGAGGGAGGGAGGGGGAAGGGGGTAGGGGGGGGGGAAGGAGAGGGGAGGGGGATGGGAGGGGAGGGGGAGGGGAAGGGGGCGTAAGGGGAGGGGGTTGGGGGGGGGGCTAAAGAGGTGTTTAGAGGTGGAAGAGAAGAAGGATGGAAGGAGAAAGGAAGTAGAGAAATGGGGTGGGGGGCGGAGGAGGAGAAGAAAGGATAAAAAAGAGGGAGAGGAGAAAAAAGGGGGAAAGGGGGGGAGCGGAGAGCTCGGGGACGTAAGGCAAGGGGCTAAAGAGGTGTTCAGAGATGGAAGAGAAGAAGAAGTAGAAGAAAGGAGAAAGGAGAAACAAGGGGAGGGAGTGGGGGAGGAGAAAGGAGGAAAAAAGAGGGGAGCGGAGAAGAAAGGATAAAAAGGGAGAAGAAGGAGAAGAAAGGAGAAAGGAGGAAAATGGGGGAGCGGAGAAGAAGAAAGGATAAAAAATGGGGAGCGGAGAGCTCGGGGACGAAAGGCGAGGGGCGAGAGGTAAAGAGGTGTTTAGAGATGGAAGAGAAGAAGAAAGGGGAAAAAAGGGGGGAGCGGAGAAGAAGTAGGGAGGAAAAGGGGGTGGGGAGCGAAGAGAGAAGGAAGGAGAAAAAAGGGGGGAGATGGGACTGGAACGCATACGCACATGTGTGTGTGTGTGTGTGTGTGTGTGTGTGTGTGTGTGTGTGTGTGTGTGTGTGTGTGTGTGTGTGTGTGTGTGTGTACGTGTGAGTATGCAGTATATAAAGACATAGATTAAGACGACACGTAGATAAGCCGATGTAGATAATAGATAATGTAGATGTAGATGTAGATAATCTCGAAGTGACGTCATTGTTATGTTTATATCAGCCTGTGATTCGAATTCCTCATGATATCAAACCCAATTAAAGAATTTTGCCCATTTAGGTGATGGCTTCATTATGGAATTGTGTTATTCTGAATTAATTAATGTTGAATGATTCTTTTTGCTAAAGAGTAAATCTTTTTTTGCAGTAATTAAAGCAATATGCACTTACGGTATAAAATGTGACGATTTAAAGTGTTGGAAATAGAAAGAAATTGATGACATATGTCTCATTTAATTGCATGTTTTTGGTATTTTAATATCCTCTATATTCTTAAATCATTGTCGTTTTTATATCGTACACCATTTTCCAAATAAAGATTTTTATATTTTTCCCCACTAGTTTCAAATGTTTTTTTTTTCTTCTATATGACACATTTTCAACGTTATTTTTTTATTTTTTTATTTTTTAGTTTTTTGTCTATCTCCTATTTTATCCCTGTTTGCTATTTCCCAATCCCCACTGATTTTAACTGTTTATTTCTTTTTATTCTATACGACACATTTTCAGCGTTAATTTTTTGTTTTTGTTTTTTTTCTATCTCCTATTTTATCCCTGTTTGCTCTTTCCCAATCTTCTCTGCCTCTCTCCGTTTCTCTTCTCCCTTGCCACATAATCAGGCAGAGTCGTTGTAAGTCATATTTTGTTGTTTATAACGACCTTTTTTGAAGACTCGGAGATGTGTAGCTTATTTTGTGTGTGTGTGTGTTTTTTTTTCGTCTATTTGTCTTTTTTGTATTTGGTTCTGTTTGTCTACATGTTTATTTGTTTGATTTATTTCGTTCGTCTTTTATGGAAGGACTTTAGGGAAAGGAAGATTGGGATTCGAGATGCAAATGTATATTTTTAAAATGATGATCAGAATTAGAATTCCGTTTATAAAATGTGATTTAAAAATGTGATCGTCAATGAATGCATTTATATTTCGCATATCAAACAGCATATCAACGAGCATGTATATCCTAAAAAGATAATAATTTTCACAACAGATAAAACCCGTATCGCATTTCACTCGACGGAAGATATATCTCGAAGAAAAAGCACCGTTTTTATATCAATTTCCTTCTGGCAGTTTTCCCTCGCACTAAAACTCGGCCTCCAGGGCTAGCGGCCGCGTTCGAACGCCTTCGTTTCCCGCCACCGGCACGGACTTGAGCCTCGGCCACGCGCACCCTCCCCCCCTCCTTCGATTCCTTCCCAGCGCCATCGAACTGCACACCGAAATTAAAACTCTCGACGCACACTTCCACCCTTGTAAGACTCAATTCAGAATGCTTTAGAGTGACAAGATAAGAATGCTCCTCTCGACCCGAGTATTCGGAGAGTGCTGGCCACCGCCCTGGGTACCTTCCCGCTCTCCTTTGGCGGGTAGTGAAGTATCAGGTTCCCCCTCTTATGACTTGCTGTTACTTTAATTAAAACACGAGTAAGCTGAGCTCGTCTCCAGCTCCCCCCCCCCCCACGCTTGAGAGAGAGAGAGAGAGCTCTTGTTTGTAAATTATTGTCAGAGCTCTAAAGGACATTTTCGTCTTGGGAGTTTTTATTATTTTTATAATTTCCGTGTTCGTATTTTTTTCTTTTTTCTTTTTTTTCTCTTTTTTTTTGAGTGGGATATGGTATTTTTTTCATAATCATTTTATGTAGAGCAAAAAGATAGATTTAGGTATAGATGCAAATACAGATATAAATCTACATAGATATACTTTAGATAGATAGACAAGTGGACACACTGACAGCCAGACATACGAATAGAAAAATGGACAGACAGACGGATAGACACAAAGCCAGACAGAAAAACGATAGACTGATATAGACGTGTACATACCTATACACACAACACATTCTCTTTACACATAAATATGTGTGGATACACAAACAAATACAACGCAATATCGACCTCATTCAAACTAGATGGTTTATTTAATTAACGTTTAATTGGATATCAGAGCCTTATCTCTTACACAAACAACTACAGATTATCTTTAATGATGAAGTGAAATGGTCGCTTGATGTAAAATATATCACCGACTTCACGCAAAAGAGATCCGTGTTAAAGTGGATATAAATAGGTTGTTAAAATGAAACGCGGATATAGTTATTTGGGGAAATAGTATATATATATATATATATATATATATATATATATATATATATATATATATATATATATATATATATATATATATATATATATACATATATGTATATATATATATATATATATATATATATATGTGTGTGTGTGTGTGTGTGTGTGTGTGTGTGTGTGTGTGTGTGTGTGTGTGTGTGTGTGTGTGTATGTATGTATGTATGTATGTATGTATGTATGTATGTATGTATGTATGTATGTATGTATGTATATATATATATATATATATATATATATATATATATATATATATATATATAAGGAATATATAAGGAATTTTAAGCGTTCAGAAAGGCTTTAGTTATCATTATTCGTGCCTCTCAAAGGGAAGGGGGAGGGGAGCTACAGAGGAGAGGGGAAAGAAAGGGAGGAAGAACAGGGTGGGAGGGGAAGGGAGAGGGGGAAGGAGGGGAAGACGAAGGGAAGGGGGGAACCTACAGAGGAGAGGGGAAAGGAAGGGGAAGAGAGGAGAGGAGAGGGAGGAGAAAGGGAGAGGAGGAAAGGAGGGGAAGACTAAGGGAAGGGGGAACCTACAAAGGAGAGGAAAAAGGAAGGGGAGGAGAAGAGAGGAGAGGGAGGGGGACGTGAGGACAAAGGGAAGGGGATGGACCCTACAGTGGAGAGGGGAAAGAAGAGAAGAGGAGGAATGATCCTAGAGGAGAGAGAGAGAGGAGGAGGAGAGTATCTAGAAGAGGAATTAGTATCTAGAAAAGGAGGGAGAGAAAAATAGTATCCAGAAAAGACCCCTCAGGGAAGAGGAGAAACTAGAGGAAACCTAAAGAGGGGAAAATAGTATCTAGAAAAAAAAGATCTAAAAAGGGGATAGAAAAATAGTATACAGAAAGGACCATGAATGTAAAAAAAAAAAATAATAATATTTAAATGAATCCTAGAGGTAGAAAAAAAAATATTTATATAAAAGGACATAGGAGAAAAAATAAGTATCTAGACAGGGTCCTAGACATGAGCAGGAGGCAGTACATTGAAGAGGAACCTAGAGAGGGGTGTGAGGGGAGGAGGAGGAGGAGGAGGAGGAGGACTAGGAGGAGAAGGAGAGGAGGGCGAGAGGAAGGAGGACTAGGAGGAGAAGGAGAGGAGGGCGAGAGGAAGGAGTACATTGAAAAGGAAACTAGAGTGGACCCTAAGGAGGGGTACGAGGGAGGAGGAGGAGAAGGAAGGGGGGAGAGGGAAGAGGACTTGGAGGAGAAGGAGAGGGAGAAGGAGGAAAGGACTAGGAGGAGGAGAGGGGGAGGAGGAGAGGAGGAGAGGGGGGAGGAGGAAGAGGAGGAGAGGGGCTAGGAGGAGAAGGAGGAAGACCGAGGAGAAGGAGAGGGGCGAAGGTGGAGAAGGAGAGCGGGTGAGGAGAGGTGGATAAGGAGAGGAGGGCGAGGGGAGGAGAAGGAAGAGGACTAGAAGGAGAGGGAGAAGGAGAGGAGCGAGGGGGAGGAGAGGGGCGAGGGGCGAGGGGTGGCGTGAGGGGTCGTGACATGTGTTGTGGCATAGCATAACACGCGGCGGATAAGGTAACAACCCTGATAAATCATCGGTAGCCCTGAAAAGAGCGCCCTGGATTTGGCCTTTTCGAATTCTTGGCCCTGTTGTTTTTTTTTTTTCTCTTTTTTTTCGTTTCTTTTCCTGTTTTTCTTGTTTTTTTCTTTTATTTTCTTGTTTTTTTCTTTTATTTTCTTGTTTTTTTCTTTTCTTTTCCTGTTTTTCTTGTTTTTCTTTTCTTTTCTTGTTTTTTTCTCTTTTTTCCTGTTTTCTTGTTGTTTTTCTTTTATTGTTTTTTTTCTTTTTTCCTGTTTTTTGCTTTACTTTTCTTGTTTTTTTTTTCTTTTCTCTTTTTTTTCTTTCTTTCTTTCTTTCTTTACTGGCCTGGAATCACGCTTTCGAATTCCTGTCCCTGTTTTATTTTTTATCTATTTTCTTTCTTTCTTTTATCACGCTTTCGGAATAATGAATGTGATAAGAGACTCTAATAAGGGTACAAAAATAAATGAGGAAGGAGAGAATATGAATTGATATTAATAGTTTTGATAGTAAAATTGTTGATGGTAATGATGCTGATCATATGATATGATAAGAATGATAATGATAGCAGTAATGATAGTAATATTGATAACACAAATAATATAAAACTGATGATGATAATTACACGACTACTACTACTACTTGTAATAATGATGATAATAATAATGATAATATTGATAATGATAATGATAATGATAATAATAATAATGATAATAATAATAATGATAATAATAGTGATAATAATAATGATGATAATAATAATGATAATAATAATAAAAGAATAGTAATGATAATAATGATGATAATGATAATAATAACAATAATAGTGATAGTACTAATAATGATAATGATAATAATAGATAGCAAAAGCACTAATAATGGTGATAATAACGCCAGTAAATTAACAAGCAATAAAACGTCATTCAACCCAGCCTCATTATTTCCAATCCTTCCTCATCTATTACTCTGGCGCCAAAGTTAACCACACATACATTATGTATTCAGGCAAAAAAAAAAATAGTTTTTTTTCTGGCATAACTCTCAAATTTCTTTAAGGCATTTCCGTTTTGTTGGGAATTAATGTTTTCTTTGGGGGTTTATTAATAAGTATGATTTATTTTTTTTCGTGTTTTTTTTTTGTGTGTTTGTGTATTTGAAATTGTAGATAATTGCTTGTATGTAGGTTTATGTATTTGTCTCTCTCTCTCTCTCTCTCTCTCTCTCTCTCTCTCTCTCTCTCTCTCTCTCTTCTCTCTCTCTCTCTCTCTCTCTCTCTCTCTCTCTCTCTCTCTCTCTCTCTCTCTCTCTCTCTCTCTCGCATGTATGTATGTATGTATCTGTAATCTAATTGTCTCCCTGTGTATCTGTTTTTATACATTTTTCATCTATCTCTCTATCCATCTGCTTCTCTCCCCCTTCTTTGTATTCCTTTATCTCTGTTTATTTCATGTAGACAGAAGAATAATTGCAAAAAAATATGTAGTTAGTCACATCGATGAACAGAGATAAGCGAAACAGAGACAGACACATATGCAAATTGACACACGAACGAAATAGATGCGAAGAGTCTGCACACGTATCTTAATGTGTCATTAACATGTCCGTATCTCACTCTTCCCACTTTATCTCCGCCCTTATCTCTTCCCCCTTTATCTTATCTCTTCCCCCTTTATCTCCGCCCTTATCTCTTCCCCCTTTATCTCCGCCCTTATCTCTTCCCCCTTTATCTCCGCCCTTATCTCTTCCCCCCTTTTATCTCCGCCCTTATCTCCGCCCTTATCTCCGCCTTATCTCCCCCCCCCCTTATCTCCCCTTTATCTCTCCCCCCCTTTCTCGGCGCCACGTGCATGCGAGACGCGGCAACAGGAAGGGCTAAATACTTACTGTTTCCTTACGACCGTGTTCAAAGAATCCCGAACAGGAAACTCGCCCGACACTTGTGGTGACTTGCGGTGACTGAGTGTGGTGTGAAGGTTTATGGTGTCGGAAAACATCATCCCCTGAGGTGGACCCCCTTAGGCACACACCCTCGTCAAGGGGTTGGGGTCCCTTTGGGGGAGGGGGGGGGTTGCCTCGGGGACCTTGTAGGGAAGATGTCTCTGGATAAGGGAGTTTTTTTTTTTTTTGAGTTAATGTATTTTTTTGTTTTGTTGTTTGTTTTTTGTTTTTTTTTTTTTTTATTTTTTGTTTAGTTAATGTGTTTGTTGTTTTGTTTTGTTTTGATTTGTTGTTTGTTTTTTGTTTTGTTTTTGTTGTTTTTGTGTGTGTAAGATGTGTTTCTTTCTTTCTTTTTCTTTTTTGCTTTTTTTGTGTTTGATGTTTCTTTCTTTCTTTTTTTGTTATTGTTTTGCTGTCGACGTTGGTTTTGTTGTTTAAATTGTGTTTTTTTATTGTTGTTATTCTTTTAAGTTCGTTGATTTGCATATGATTCTAGTAGATAGCTTTTTAACAGACGATTTTTTTTTCATAGTTAGTCTTGTTGTTGTGTTTATTCTTTAGTTTTTTTTTAAGCTCGTTGGTTTTGCCTATGATTCTAGTAATTTCTTTAGCTTTTATTATTAAATAAACCAAATACACCTAATCAAATACACCAATCCTAAATTCCTCTCGAATAAAAAATAAAACCCATACACTTTTCTCTGGCTTAAAAAAAAAAAAAAAAAAAAAAAAAAAAAAAAAAAACGGAAAGCGGGCCACACAAGGACAAGAAGGAAAGGGAAGCGAAGGAAAAGGAAAAAGAGAAAACCGAGGGAGAGAAACCGGCGCGAACTTAGACCTCGGTGCCAGTGTCGAACAGGTGGCACCAGAGCCCCGAACTTCATGCCAGTCGGGAAGGCGTCGAACATAAGGGTGGTTTTTGGGTTAGTTTATATGTATTGTTGGGCTTATGCGCCTGCTTATTATATTATGTTTTATGGACGGGCAGATAGATTGGTGGATAGATAGGCAAATAGATGGATAGATGTCTTAAGGCAAATAGATGGATAGATGTCTTAAGGCAAATAGATGGATAGATGTGTTAAGGCAAATAGATGGATAGATGGTGTGTGTATGTGCGTGTTTTTGAGTGTGTGTGTGTGTATGTATGTTTAGAAGCATGTGTGCGTGTTTATATGTGATTATAAGCGTGTGTGCGTGCTTGTGTATGCGTGTGTGTGCTATTGGGTTTAGAAGCGCATGTGTGTGTTTGCGTCTGCGTGCATTTGCAAGCGCGTAAATGCATGCATAAATCACAAACTTCAAAAAGATTTTTCTCACCCAAACACAAGCTACAGAACAAACAGCAAGAGAACAGATAGCAAATAAGGGCATTAAGGCTCATATTAGGATGCCACAGAACAATTTCTCCAGAGTGCGGTTTCGCGGCAGGGCACAAAAAACGGGGCCAGTGCCAGGGTAAAGCGGGAGGGGAGGGGGGGGGGAGGAGTGCCACAGGGGTCGGCCATATATCAGCTCAGATGGTGCGTGAGTGCCGCTGTCATGGGGTAGGAGAGGGAGGGGGTGGGAGGGAGGGTTGGGGTAGGGTAGCAGTGTGGGGGAGGGGGAGGTGGGTTAGAGGTGAGGGTTGAGGAATGGGGGAGGGGTTTAAGGGTGGTCGTGGAGGGGGGTTGGGTAAGGGTTTAGGTGGGGAGGAGGTTAGAGTGAGGGGAGGAGGGTAGAAAGTCGAGGTTGGGTAAGGGTGTTGGTGGGTAGGGGGTTGGTAAGAGTGAGGGAAAGTGAGGTAGAATGTCGGGGGGGATAGGGAGGGGAGGGGCACGCACGCACCACTTATGCGAGTGTATCCAAAGCTAGCTATTATTGCGAACCGAGTCTGTTTGTAGAAAGGGTGCTTGCCTGCTTGCGTGAGGCCGAACACCGTCTCTTCTTGCTGTGCCTGTGTGCAACGATTCGTAAAATGCAACGAAGTGGACGAAGGACGACGTGCTTGAGATCCTGCTTGCGATAGAGTGCTTGCTTGCTTGCTCCTGATGAGTGCCTATGCGCAGAGGAAGAAATAAAAGAAATGTGCATAAAACAGCGACTGTTTATTATAGAATGACCCCCTTGTCGGCGGATTAATACTTTTCAAGAGTCTGTTGCTTGCTTGCTTGCGATGCTATCTTACGGAGATTTAAATGGTGTTACATCTCTTTATTCAGTCTGTGAGTAAGGAACAGAGAATGCGCGATTCGCTATTATCCAACAAGCGAACCAGGAAGCAAACCCCCCCCCCCCCCCCGATGATCACTATATTATGCAAACTGTCGGCTTTATCATCTGTCATAACAACGTTGCAAGATACCGGCTTCGGCTTGGTCGTAGAGCCTGCCTATTTTACATAACATCGTCCAAGATAAATGGTCTTTAATCTCTCGCTTCTCTCTCTTTATTTAGGGTTCACGAGGATAATACTGATAATAACAAAAACATCCGAGGCCTTTTGGGGTCATAAACGAATCAAAACAAATGCTATCTATAAACTCCTCAATTGGGCGACGAAACGGGGGATTCAATGCGGAGTGAAGCCGCGTTCGAATCCACGCCTCGCGAACGCATACGGACGCACGCTCATGGCCGTCAACGCACGTATGTAAACAAAAAACACGTGAGGGAACAAAAACTATGTAAATGAGTTGGTTCAAGACTTAGAGAAGGGGGAAGAAGGGGAAAGGGAGAAGAAAAAAAAGGAGAAAGGGGTAGAGAAAAAAAAAGAAAAGGACAAGAGAACGAGACAGAAAATAGCGGGGAAAAAATGAAGAATTTTAGACGATTAGTACATTTTTTAAAAGGTTCTCACGAAAGATAATAGTGATAAATGTGATACAAAAAATACTAAACTAAGACCCAAGGAAGGAATAGTGTAACACAAGGAAATAAAAGAGAATTTAAAGGGAAAACGAGAAGGGACAAGGAAGGCAATAAAGAGGGAAACGGAGGCATTTACTAACAGGTGCAAAGGGCAATTAGTGGTCGATGAGTGAGAGAACGAACACATGTTAGTTAAACTCATTAAAAAAAAAACACATTCGGAATGGAGGAGTAAACGAAAAATGATGAATGAGGAGACGAAGGAAGAGAGGAAACGAATACGAAAAATGAGTAGATATAAATTTTGATAGCTATAGGGAAGGGAAAAGGAGAAGGATAAAGCTTAGAACGAGGAGAGGGGATAAGGGGAATAAACAGGGAGGAAAAAAAAAAGCTGAAAAGAGGAGACGGGGAGGGGAGGAGAGTAGAGTGGGGAAAGGAAGAGAGAAGAGGGAGAAAGGAAGAAACGAGAGAAGAGGAGGGAAAGAAGGGAAAGGAGGAGAGAAGAGGGGGAATAGTAGAAGAGAAGAGGGTGAAAAAGTAGAAATGATGGAGAGGGGGAAAAGTAAAAGAGCAGAGAGAGAGAGAGAGAGAAAGGAAGAACGGAGAGAGGAGGAAAAGAGGAGGATAAGAGGGAAAGAAGGGGGAGGGGGGGGGGAGAAGGACCGTCGCCTCCGGGCTGACGGATGTCCCCTACACTCAGTTTACATGTAAGTGGCCGAAGTTTGAGCTGTCGCTGACCTTTTTGTGGTTGACCCCGGACGTTCTGGGTCACCCGCGGCTTGATCTCGGCATTTTCCAATTTCTTCGGGTCACATGTGTTATCAGGTCACAGCGGGATGGGGCGCCACGGGTTCAATGGGTTTACAAAAAGAAAATAATTGTGTGCGTGTGTGAGTGTAATATATATATATATATATATATATATATATATATATATATATATATATATATATATATATATATATATATGTGTGTGTGTGTGTGTGTGTGTGTGTGTGTGTGTGTGTGTGTGTGTGTGTATGTATTTATATTTATACACACATTATTATTATTATGATTTTCATTATATTATCATTATTATCATTATTATTATTATTTATATTACTATTATTACTATTATTTATCATATTCATCTTCATCTTCCTCCTTTTCTTCCTCTTCCTACTTTTATTCATCTTCCTCCTCCTCCTTCTTCTCCCCCTCCCCCTCCTTCGCCTCCCCTCCTCCTAATTATTATCATCATTTTCATCTTCATCTTCATCTTCATCTTCATCTTCTTCTTCATCTTTTTTTCTTCTTCATATTCATATTCATCACTATCATCATCATCATCATCACCATCACCATCATTCACCATCATCATCATTATCATCATCATCACCATCATCATCACCATCATCCTCATCTCTCTGTTTTTCCTTTTCCTCCTCTCACATTTCTATTTCTGCTTTTAGAACAAGTGCATCCTTGTGTCGCGTGAAATTGGGTGGTCCTTCTTTTAGTGCTTGAGAAATTAATTGGATTGTCAAATGAGAAAATATTTCCATGATTTATGGATCGTAAGTTTAAGTGTTCAGAAGTGCGTTGGATTTATAATATTTGCTTTGATGCAAGTAAAAATAAAAGTGAAGAAAAGTTGCGAGGCTTCCATCAGTATAATTATATGTCGTGTGATCTAAAAGACAGTTTTAAAGTGCATTTTTATAAATATCCAAAGCACGTCTTTGCTTAAACAACCGAACCGCAATTTCCCTCTTAAGTAAACTGTATTTTTCTTTCGCGATGGAAAAAAAATATACAAATCTATGTCTCAAAGTATAAATAAAAAAGTTATTCCACTTGTAGTCTCCCGTGACCGGCCTCTATGACGTAAATTAGTTATGTGGCTGGGGCAGAGACCAAGTTAATTAGTTATTGGAGGCTAAACTCACAGATTTATGTCGGGTCTCGTTAACCGCGCTGCCTCGATGGTAACCCAACCCGACACCCGATTCCCCCTTCGCAGCTCGCGCCTCCCGGTCACCGCATTGACTCTGACTTCGGCTTCGATTGTCATGGACATGATCGGCATTTTTGGGTGTAAGAGCTTCATTTATTGTCGTATTTATGCTGGCGTTTGATAATTGATTTTGGAAATTGTTGTTGGTTGATACGGATGTGTCTGATTTAAAGAGTCGGAATCTTTTAGAGATCATTAGCGAAAAATACGAAACAAAGGAGAATGGAAGGAGAAAAAATGTCCGCTCACAAGGTAACATTCCAATCTCATTTATGAACCTACAACGAACCATTCGAATGCGAACCGCGGGTGTAAAAGGGAACCTCGGGGTGACAGAGGGGATGCCAGGTTCGCCCAGGGAATGAGACACCGTCACTTTATTACCCTTAGATCCACCGTGCAAAGGGGGACGAGATGGCACTCCTGCTCCTATGAAGAAATACGTGGAAGTGTTGCCGCGCTGTCTCCTCCCTCCCGCGCCGCCATTGTTTTCTGGGCTCGTCTTATTCGCACAACAGGCGGCTGGTCTTATTCGTACATCATGCGGCTCGTCTTATTCGTACATCAGGCGAGGGCTCGTCTTATTCGCACTGCGGACGTTAGACAGTTACCCGTCGGTCTTATTCGTACATCAAGCGGCTTGTCTTATTCGTACATCAGGCGGTTCGTCTTATTCGCACTGCGGACATTTTTTCTGACATTTCTAGCTATTACGATTCATGTCTTTGTGTCTTCTTTTCCTTAGTGTTTTCCTTTTTACCGTTTTTTCTGGCTTAATTTTTCATCCCATGTGTTTGCTATTTGGTTGATATTATTATACTTGTGTTGTAATTTGTGTTGAGGTGGTAAGGAGGGGTATCCCAGGCATGTTTAAGTGTTTATTGCAAAGGCATACAACCTGGAAGTAATTTCATAGCAATGACACCAAGAAGTGAAAGCATACGCGCTGTTTGTGTGCGTGTATGTATGAATGTGTGTGTTGTAACGAAATAGTTGTTAATGTGCAGAACGTGATTGCAACCAATGTGAATCACAGGTTTGTTTCTAGCCTTAAATGTTCCCGTTTGTGGCCAGCGCCTCATGTCCGCCTTGCATTTCAGAGACCTCCTCCTGGGCCCCCACGGCGACGCCTCCGTCATGTCGCACCACTTCGACCCGACGGCACACGACATGCGGGCCATGTACGTCGCCAAGATGACCTACGACCCGACCAAGATGGGCTACGACCCGACCAAGATGGGCTACGACCCGAGC
>NW_020870471.1:47557-55057 GCF_003789085.1 Penaeus vannamei | reverse complement strand
TGGATATCTTCACATTACAAGAGATGTATTTGACCGGTTTCGATTACGTCTTCATCAGAAATACATGACAAATACATGTATTTCTGATGAAGATGTAATCAAAACCAGTCAAATACATCTCTTGTATTGTGAAGATATCCAGTCTCATTCATACCTTTTCTACATATATATACATACACACACACACTCACATGTACTTGCCAATAAAATTAATAATTATTATGATATCAACACGAGTAATTAACATTACAAGCCTGTACCATTCAATATCCAATCAGGTGTAGGTCCCATGTAAAGGTCAGTGAAGGTATGTTGTCCACGATGCTGCAACTCGTAGGCGTAGACTCGGTTGCCAAAGGCAGTATCTCTTGCATGGTTTTCTATAGCATCCATGGTGCACATATTGAAGTAACAGTCACCAATGAGCTTGGGATGAACAAGAATGATATTAGGCCTATGTACTGATCTCGAAAAAACACCTTCAACCTTCATTATTCTATTGCTAACTCCCTCTGTTTTCCACATATCAGAAAAAATAGGTGACGGTGTTGCTTAATTTTTTTTTTTTTTTTTTTTTACCAAGAAAATAATGAAAGTGCAATATTCTCCAAGAGAACACCTGTTGCTAATCCCAGAACCATCCTGCATGCAAACACAAACAGCTCAGATACTCTTCACTGATTGAGAAGAAAACTAATATGAAACTCTCACGAACCGAAAAATGCAAAAATGGTCCTGTCTCCCGGCGTCTTACCTTGACCAGGGTGTGGACCTTGCTCATGTCAAACTCAATGGGACCCATGTAACGGTGGAAGATGAGGCGGCCAATGAAGTCAATGTTGTCGTCCCAAACATTTAATCCCATCATATAGGGGCCTATTGTGCCGAAGCTCTTTATCATAGCGTCCACTACGCCATCTTTCAAGAACGCTGGAAGAATGAAACTATCAAGATTTTGAAGGTTAAACTGGTCATATCACTCAAAATCGCCACATCATCCCAAGATATATGACAGGAGTAACTAAACGCATATGGCTAGAACAATTAACGTTCCTGCAGATACCATGAAAGACGCTGACCCACTTACTTCGGACATTGAGCGCGCCTTCGTCTCGTGTCTTGCCGGCGATGATGTCGACACGGTTGTAGCGGCCTTCCCTGACCAGCGTGGCGGGATGGTCCGGGAGGAACTCTCCGTCCACGCGGGGGCCCATCACGTAGGGGGTTGGCTTGGAGTTGGGCAAAGATTTTGGGATTAGGTTTTTTTTTTTTACTCTAATAACTGGGTTTAGCAATAAAAGAAAAAGACCATGCTTGTGGATGAGCGATAAAAGAGGGATCTATGACTTTTTTTTTCTTTTTCTTTTTACTTCAACGGCTGGGTTTGAGAATGGGGATGAATTTATCGAGTAGTCAGTATCAAAAGCAGGTTCATATATCTTTAGTAAATTACAAAATATTTGATATACTCCATCTATACTTCTGGTCAGCAGAAATATGATCACAACTTGGAAGTTTATATCATTTGCTGTCCACAAATTAGGAAAATTATCAGAATTTCATTGTAAATAGTAATTTCTATCAGCCATTTTGGGGATTACTATCACTGTGACATCGTGAAACAAGCAAGCTTCCTCTGGAGGCAGTTTGAAAATTATTGGATTGGTAACAAAGGCAAATCAAGTATCTGACCAAGAAATTCCATGAAAAAAAAGAAAAATGCCTGTAATCTTCAGATATCTTACTGTCAACTTGCACCTAACGATTAGAACTTCACTAGGTTTTGATCAAAGACAAGAATAGGAAATAGTCCTTCGCCTTTTGCCTAATGAGACCCCAGTGGGAGATGGTCGGGATCAAATAACATGAAGAGAAAACAAAAATCAAAAAAATTTATCATAATCAAAGCCTACCATTTTGAGAAGCGCAGCGGTCAGCTGATCAGCAGGGACCTTCTTCAGGCAGTCAACAAGGTCTGAAGAATTCGGATTCTCTGTCGCTCCAGGACAGTCCAAGATGCTACCGATCTGACCTGCCATGTACCTATGGTCCTCCCGAACTGACCAAGAGCACAGAGCTGTTCCTGACTGCATGATGGCTCGCTTGAACAAACCTATGGCCGGTCAATAGAATACAACGATGTAGTTTTTACAATGAGACGAGATGGAAAAGTTTCCTTATAAAACTGCTAAATGTGGTCTTGCTTCATCACGCTTTTCCAGATATCAGTGAAATAAACTGAAACTGTAGAGAGAAGCAGTTGCATTATCTTTACCATTCATCTCTAAGAACATTTATGTAACTCTATTCGGTAAAAAATAAAAATTTCCATTCTACCTTTCGACATTGGAGACAAAATGTGGTAGTGCACCGACGCGCCTCCCGCGTTCTGTCCAAAGATGGTGACCTTGTCTGGGTCACCGCCAAGGGCATGAATGTTGTCCTGAACCCACTTGAGGGCCAATGTCTGGTCCTTCAGCCCTAGATTGCCCGGGAGCTCAGAGTCCCCAGTCGAAAGGTATCCTACAGAAGAAAAGTATCTTGTATTACAAAAAGAATGAGAAGGATGCGTTAATTTCCTGTTCGCACATTTGCATACTTTGCAAATCGACAGAATTTCACTCACACTCGCGTCATGAGAGAAATAATGTTTAGAACTTGATTTAAACAATTTATTTTTTATTCAACCAAATAATCCAAGTGCTTGTTATGGTGCCTAAAACATACGTGAGTTGAGGATACGGAGTATAGGCTTTGTGTGAAATGTGTTACGCATATATGAAAACTATTGGTTAAATATGGAATATACCTCATATATAAAGCAGAGGCATCTTGCTTTCAAAGATTATATAAAAACAGTAAAGTATATTTTATAGTAACCTCTACGTCACTTGTTGATGATGAACATGTACATTTGATGCATTTAATAGATTCTGATTGGTCTAGTTCTTCCATATATGGGCATTCATAAAAAAATGTTACCCAATAAACTGTATGTACGCACACAAACACGCACACACGCATGTCTACGATTATACTGTATTGTTCTGGATCTGTCATATAGCCTATTAAACAAGAACAAAAATGGCACTGAAAAGAATATTTGCCGGTTATTGAATGTCTTCATTTACCCCAAATCTGCACACTGCAACGTCCCCAAGTATACCGTTCTGTGTATCTCTCTGGTATTGGCTCATTGCCTTTCGAAAATCACCCCTCTTATCCCTCTTGTGATTGCATACTTTCCTGTTGAAATTAATGGCATCGATAATTCGGGACTTTTTCAAAATTCCTTCTAGATGAGGTTTAGGTCCTAAAAAGAGGTATGGAAAAATGCAGACCTACGACAGATTGGTTCGCTAGAGTTGTTACTCGATACATCTACGAACTAATATTTTCGTAATCAAAGTTTTTTTCTCTGTTGGGTAGAGATCCCACCCTTTCCAAGCTTGCACAGTCAAGCTGCTGTTAAAAGTCGCGAAATACAAGTCCTGATAATCCCACTTCACTCCAGCTGATAAAGGACTGATCATCTCCTGTCACGACAGCTGATAAGGGACTGATCATCTCATTTCACTATAACTGATAAGGGACTGATCATCTCACGCCACTCCTCTTGCTATAGTCTAGGATCTTTTCATTACTCCTGCTAGTCCTGATCTTCGTCGCTTTACCGAACTCCGTCCCTAAAGCTACACGCAACAAAAGCCTACATCTGCAGTGCCACATTTCCTACTCTGTGGCTCCCGATAAAGTCCAAATAAGTCCCTACATCAAATGGCTCTCATCTTTGCAGTTATGATTATGGATAGCGTACTGGCGCCAACCGGTACAAACCACAAAAAGTATTAAGACTTGTATCAAAAGATAAGACAGACTTTAAGGGTTCCTTTATGTAACACAAAGACTTTAAGGGTTCCTGCATGTAAGCCAAAGACTTTAAGGGTTCCTGTATGTAAGCCAAAGACTTTAAGGGTTCCTGTATGTAAGCCATCGACTTTAAGGATCGCAGATTACGCCATGTGACGCGAAATAGCCCCTCCCCCCCTCGATGAAGTCACTTCGACGAAATAAACCTCTTGCCGCCTTATTACGTAACACTATAATCTTCCTGCACCGCCACAAAGTTGACTGGTAGTGTGTGTACAAACAGGGCTTTGGAAGACTACAAATTTCAGAATGGAGAATAGCAATTACAGCAAATATTGGATTAAATGAATAGATAAGAATAATGTTAATGTAAAACAAATGAATGCCCAATAAACGTACACAAAAGAAAGAACATCTACAGACCCAGGATTCCGAGACGGCTCTGAACGGTGACATATACCACGTCCTTAGCAACCAAGTACTCTGGTCGGTAAATCTCCATGCTACCCACCACAAAAGCTCCGGGTAAAAACCACACCATGACGGGGAGGTCCGACTTGTAGGCCTGTAAAAGAGGTCGTTATGAATACCAAATATTCCATGGGGGAGAAACCACCCCATAGTTCGGTAGTCTAGTTTGTAAGACTGCAAAACAAGGTCCATATTAACTGGGAAACTGAAAGGAAGATGCAGAGGACTGTACATTAAGGTTTCGATAGAAATAACCGGGAAAAAGTGACTACTTGGAGTATAACTCTGATAAATGAACAGCTTGGAACTAATATCAACCGTAATGCTGGTGACACCTGTAACGTGGTATGCTATAAACTAAATAAAACCTTCATCAAATATAAAGCACCATTACCCATTACGATCACAGTACATTTTGAAACATTTTGATGGAAAACAACAACAACTACAATAACAAACAGCAGCTGTAGCATCAGCCTGCGAGCTTTCACCCGAGGACCAGGACTTACCCGAGGTGTAAACACATTGAGAAACAGGCAGTCTTCGCTGGTCTTCAACGGGTAGAACGGCTGCGGACACGCGGGCGGGGCGACGGAGCCGTTCCTCACGCCCTCCCACGCCCCGGCAGGCAAAGGGTCCTGAGGGGGGGGGGAGAATGATTTTTTTTTAATTTGATATTGGGTGTTCAGGAGAGAGGGAGGCAGGGAGAGAGGGAGAGGAGGGAGGAAAGAGGAAAGAGGGAGGAAGGGAGGAGGGAGGGAGAGGAGAGGGAGGAAGGGAGAGGAGAGAGGGAGGAAGGGAGAAGAGGGAAGAGGGAGGGAGGGAAAGAGGGAGAGGGGAGGAAGGGAAAGAGGGAGAGAGGAGGAGGGAGAGGGAGAGAGGGAGGAAGGGAAAGGAGAGGAAAGAAGGGAAAGAGGGAGGGGGGAGGGAAAGAGGAGAGGAGGGAGGAAGGGAAGAGGAGAAGAGGCAGGATGAGGAGGAGAGGGAGAGGGCGGAGGAGGAGGTGGAGAGGGAGGGCAGAGGAGAGAGAGCGAGAAAGAAGAGGAAGGGTGGAAGGGAAAGAGGGAGAGGGAGAATATGGTGAGAGGAAGGGAGAGAGGGAGAATATGTCAGGAGGAAGAAAGAGGGTAAAGGGAAAAAGGGAGAGAGGGAGAATATGGCACGAGGAAGAGAAAGAGGGAGAAAGGGGAAAAGGGAGAGGGAGAATATGGGAGAGGAGGGAGGGAGGAAATACGAGACAGGTGGAAGAGGAAGAGAGGGCAAGTAGGAAGAAGAGGGGGGGGGCGAAAAAGAAAGGAGGTGAGAGGAAGAGGAGTAGTTAGGGGACGTTGAGGAGAAGGGGAAGGAGGAAGTGGAGGAGGAGAAGGAGAAAGAGGGAGCAAGGAGGAAAGGGAAAAGGAGACGGAAAGGGAAGTGAAGGAGGAGGGAGAGAAAATGAAGGAGGAGGAGGAAGGGTAAGTGGAGGAGGAGAAGGAAGAGGAAGGGTAGATGGAGTAGGAGGAGGAAGAAGAAATGGAGGAGAAGGCAGTGAAGGAAGTGGAGGAAGAGAAGGAAAAGGAGGTGGAGGAGAAGGAAAAGGAAGTGGAGGAGGAGGAGGAAAATGAAGTGAAGGAGGAGGGAGAAGAGGAGGTGGAGGAGGAAGACGAAGTGGAAAGGAGGATGAGGAAGAGAATCAGGAAGAAGTGGAGTAGGAGGAAGAGGAAGTGAAGGAAGAGGAGGAAGACACAGTGGAAAGGAGGGGGGGAGAATCAGGAAGAAAAGGAAGTGGAGGAGGAAGAGAATCAGGAAGAGGAGAGTGGAGGAGGAAAAGGAAGTGAAGGAGGAGGAGGAGGAAGAAGTGAATGAAGCAGAAGGAGGAAGGAGAGAGAAGGGTCATTAGCCTGTGGGACGCGTAGCCTTTGGCGGAAAATGCTCCTCCTCCACTTCCTCTTCTTCCTGATTCTCTTCCTCCTCCTCTCGGCTCTTCTCCTGATTCTCTGCTCTTCTTCCTGATTCTCTCCACCTCTTCACTTCCTCCACTTCTTCTTCCTGATTCTCTTCCTCCTCTCCTTCATTCTCTTCCTCTCTCCTCTTCATCTTCCTCTCCTCCTCCTCCCTCCTCTTCTTCCTGATTCTCTTCCTCCTCCTCCTCCACTTCCTCTTTGATTCTTCCTGATTCTCTCCTCCTCCACTTCCTCTTCTTCCTGATTCTCTTCTCCTTTCCTCTTTGTCTTCCTCCTCCTCCTATAATTCCTCTTCCTCCTCCTTCTCCACTTGCTCTTCCTGATTCTCTTCCTCCTCCTTTCCACTGTGTTTTCCTCCTCTTCCTTCACTTCCTCCTCCACTTCTTTCTCCTCCTCCACTACTTCCCCATTTGCTAGGCGTTCGTCAGCCTTCGTAATAGGGATATACAAGGAACTGCAAGCGAGGAAAATTGTATTGCAATCTATCTACCTCTCTATATATATCTACCTCTCTCTCTCTCGATCTTTCTACCTCTCCCTCTATCTATCTACCCATCTCTCTAACTATCTCCCTCGCTCTCTATCTACCTTTCTCTCTTTATCTATCTAACCCCCCACCCCCACTCTCTCTCTCTATCTTTCTCCTTTTCTATGCCTGAAGAAGTACAGAGATGGAGAAGAAAATCAAAAGACCTTGAGGCACTGTTATACATATATAACTATAGTTACCATGGTAAACAGGCAGCGGTGGTATTCACTAACAACTTGCCATTGGAGTTACCATTGTAAATTTTACCAGTGGTCAGAGCACTGGTAACTTTTGGGAAGACGACGTCATCACGTATTATCTCGGCAAAAAATCAATATCTAAGCAAAATTTTCGGTTTGTTTTTACACCTGATGTATCTAATATGATGGCAAACAGATATCACAACGCGGACATAGTGAAGAAATGCAAATTTCACATGAAACTAGCAAGAATAAGATCCACACAAATTCTCGTGAACTTATAGGCCTACATTATAGTAGAATGCATGGAACCGATAAGTAAGTGAATTAAAGAGTTCTTCTCTGACAAAATGATTACAGATACTATAGAAGAAAAACTACCCTGCTAATATAGAAACTGACAATACCAACGCTAAATGAGTATAGCAATATCTGTATCTGTCGGCATTTTGACAATAAACTCCAAAGTCTCTGGGGAAGAATAAGC
>NW_020870471.1:37557-40057 GCF_003789085.1 Penaeus vannamei | reverse complement strand
GCTTGGTCGTTAGTGGGAAGCAGACGCTAGACAGTGAAGTGTAGTACCATTCGTATTAACTCTCTACAGTTTAGCAGTGATTCCAAAAGTGTGTGTCACGAGAATTTAGGCGAGCCTAAATTGCGCACAATCTATAGAACTGCACAGGCTCTTATGCAGTATATGTATGATGTATAGGACTTTAGGATACAACTGTACTGTGACGTCATCATGAATCAGTCTTTTGCGGTCGCAGCAAATAAGCAATTACGAATTTTGATACGCTTCTGGTGACCGACATGCAACCGACCGAGATATTTACAAATGTTTATTTTATTTAATACGTGCAAAGCCTTACTCGCAACGTGTTTAATCCTTCCTATAACGTGTTTATTAAATCGCACTGACCTTCTGGCATTGTACCTCCTCTGTCACGTTTCACTTTCATACATCATAAACTTGTATTGCAACAATTGTTTTCATCTTACGAAGTGTAAATATACGAACTTGCTTTGAAATCAAATTCTACAACGCATGTCTATCGAAACTACTGTCATTTGAATGTAAGACTTGTAGGCCTATTATTTTTAGATACATGCAGAGAAATTCAAGAATCGAAATGAGAATACCTGAAATTTGTATTTTTAACGTATAAGGAGAAAGTTACGTTTGGAATAACTATATAATTAGTCTCTCTCTCTCTCTCTCTCTCTCTCTCTCTCTCTCTCTCTCTCTCTCTCTCTCTCTCTCTCTCCTCTCTCTCCTCTCTCTCCTCTCCTGTCCCTCCCTCCCCCTCCCCCCCCTCTCTCTCTCTCTCTCTCTCCTGTCCCTCCCTCCCCCCCTCCCTCTCTCTCTCTCTCTCTCTATCTATTCTATCTATCTATCTATCTATCTATCTATCTATCTATCTATCTATCTATCTAGTCTCTCTCTCTCTCTCTCTCTCTCTCTCTCTCTCTCTCTCTCTCTCTCTCTCTCTCTCTCTCTCTCTCTTTCTCCCTCTCTCTCCTCTTTCGTCTCCCTCCATCCCTCTCTCACTCTCTTTCGTCCTCCATCCCTCTTCACTCTCTTTCGTCCCTCCATCCCTCTCTCACTATCCCTCTCTTCGTTCTCATCCCTCTCTCACTCTCTTTCGTCCCTCCCTCTCTCACTCTCTTTCGTCCCCATCCCTCTCACTCTCTTTCGTCCCTCCATCCCTCTCACTCTCTCCTCTTTCGTCCCTCCATCCCTCTCTCACTCTCTTTTCGTCCCTCCATCCCTCTCTCACTCTCTTTCGTCCCTCCATCCCCCTCTCACTCTCTTTCGTCCCTCCATCCCTCTCTCACTCCTTTCGTCCCTCCATCCCTCTCTCACTCTCTTTCGTCCCTCCATCCCCCTCTCACTCTCTTTCGTCCATCCCCCTCTCACTCTCTTTGTCCCTCCATCCCTCTCTCACTCTTTCGTCCCTCCATCCCTCTCTCACTCTTCGTCCCTCCATCCCTCTCTCACTCTTTCGTCCTCCTCCCCTCCTCTCGTCCCTCCCTCCCTCTCTCACTCTCTTCGTCGTCCCTCCATCCCTCCTCTCTTCCCCTCTCCCTCTCTCACTCTCTTACGTCCTCTCTCTCACTCTCTTTCGTCCCTCCATCCCTCTCTCACTCTTTCGTCCTTCTATCCCTCTCTCACTCTCTTTCGTCCTTCTATCCCTCTCTCCTCTCTTTCGTCCCTCCATCCCTCTCTCACTCTCTTTCGTCCCTCCATCCCTCTCTCACTCTTTTCGTCCCTCCATCCTCTCTTTCATCCCTCTCTCACTCTTTCGTCCTTCCATCCCTCTCTCACTCTCTTTCGTCCCTCCCTCCCTCTCTCACTCTTTCGTCCCTCCCTTCCACCCTCTCTTGTTTCTTTAAAAAAAAGACAAACAAGGAATCATGGTCTGAATTTGGGAGTCATGCAAACCACGACTTAGCTCGTTCACCACGAGGCCTCACACGCACGCCACGTCCCCCTCACTGCTCAAGCGACAGGGCCTAAAAAAAAAATGTGTCCTTGGACTGTCCTGTCATCTCACGCAGTGCAGCATTTACTTTTTTGTTTAACCCTCGCTATAACGCGGTTCACATTGCGCGTTCTCGCTGCTTCACGGATTTACATTGTGTATTGTGTTCTGCATTCTGATTGGCAAAACAGTCTCTCCGCTTCTTCTCTACCTGTGTGTTAATAACGTTACGGTTTAATATGTACATGTACGTAAAACAGCTTGCCAAATTTAAGTTTGCAAATTTTCTCTCAAACCCATGAAGCCTTCAGTTCGTATTGATGATTAAAATTATTATTTTACACTACAGTAGGTATTTGTAAAAAACGTTTTTACAGTAATTTTATTTGTTGAACAAATGCTTGGGCTTGTAAAAAGGTTTTGTTCTTTGGTTTCAATGTATTTTAGAGTATTTCATTGTATATTAATTGTAAAAAAAATAAAGGTTACTACTTCACGGATTTCGCCTTCCACGGGTTCTTTTTGGAACGAAACCCCGCGAAAAACGAG
>NW_020870471.1:32354-34854 GCF_003789085.1 Penaeus vannamei | reverse complement strand
CTACTTTCTACCCCCTCCTCCCCCCTCCCCCCTCCCTCCTTTCTACCCCTCCCCCTTTCTCCCCCCTCCTTCCCCCCTCCCTCCCCCCTCCCTCCTCACTTTCCCGCGACATGTCGAAACAAACTTTTCTTCTTTATCGCAGCGAGGTTGAGCAGCGATAGCAAACAGGGAGGAAAACGGGAGGTCTTGTTTCGCGTCGTACATCTGGCAGCGTCTTTGTTTTTTGCGCGGGGAGGCCCAGGAAGTTAAAGACTTTTTTCTCTTGCCTTTTTTTTTCTTTTTCTTTTTCTCTCTCACTTTCATTATCTCCTGAATGGTGATCTTGAGATGCTGGATGGTTGGAGGGGGTGGGAGGGTGGGAGGGAGGGAGTGAGGGAGAAGCAAGGGTGGGAGAGGGAGGGAGGGACGGAGGGAGGGTGTAGGAGGGGGAAAGGGAAAGGAGTGGGGGACGAGGCATGTGCATGTGTGTGTGTGTGTGTGTGTGTGTGTGTGTGTGTGTGTGTGTGTGTGTGTGTGTGTGTGTGTGTGTGGTGTGTGTGTCTTTATCTCCCCCCCTCTCCTCCTCCCCCTACCAGGTGCCCCCTCGCCCCCCGCTGCCTTGGCTCCGTGCCCGCCCGACCTTCCTTCAGAGGGTTCTCATGGGCGGTAGTGACAGCCTCTTCGGGCGTCGGCGGCGTGAGGATGCCATCGCCCATTAACGCCATTAGGGTGTATACGCACATGGACACGTACACACACACATACGAGCACACGGATATGTATAGTACACGCACATGTACAGGACACGCACGCACCCGCACATTCACGCGCGCACGGGTTCTAAATAGCACGCAGGCACATGCATACACATACGCACGCGCACATAAGCAAACGCACACGCACACACACGAAGGCCAAAAGCAAACGCAAACGCACCCGCATTTCCAAAACTACCTCCCTCTCTTCGTTCCCCATGTCCATCTCTTATCGTTTCTTCCTCCTCCCCTACTACTTTTCTTTTTTTGCTATTCCCACTTTTCTCTCTGTTCCTCCTCTTCCTCCTTCCCCTTCTCCTCCTCCTCTGCCTCCTCTCCCCATCTTCCCCTTTCCCCATCTCCCGTTTACTTCCCTTCCTTTTCTCTTTCCCCTTCCTTCTCTTTCCTCCCGTTTGCATTCCTCCTCCCCCCCCCTCCCTATTCATCTTCATCATCGTCATTACCATCATCATTATCATCACCACCATCTTCACCATCACCACCACCATCATCATCATTATCATCATCATCATCATCATCATCACCATCACCATCACCATCACCATCACCATCACCACCACCACCATTACCACCATCATCACTACCACCATCATCACACCATCATTATCACCATCATCACCATCACTATTATTGCCACCACCATCACCATAATTATCAATAATTTTTTTTATTTCCTCAAATTCCCTCTCAAGGATGATCGACCATGAATTTTAATTAGATTAGATTAGACGAATTATTAACAAACAATAAAACCAATGTAATGCGCAGATAAGTGGCGATGACTTGGCGTTTTTTTGTTTGTTTTTTCAAGGTCTTACAGTTCGAATGTTTTTGTTTGTGTCTTACCGTGTTGTTTTTTGTTTTGATTTGGGTCTTGTTGTGATTTTGTTTTTATGTTTTTGTCTTGTTTAGTTTAAGTTTGTGATCTTGTTTGTTTTGTTTTGTTTGAATCTTACGGTGTTTATTTTTTTGGGGTGGGGTCTTGTTATGATTTTGTTTTTGTTTTGTTTTGTTTGAGTTGGTGTTGATTTGTTTGTTTTGAGTTACTTTTTTGTTGGGGGGCGGTGTCTTATATTTTATCTTCTTTGTTTTGTTTGAGTGTCTTGTGTTGTTGCTATTGTGCTTTCGTTGTTGGCGTTGTCTTGTGTTGTTTATGTTATTTCTCTTTCCTTGTTTTGTTTGCGTGTTGAGTTGTTTTTGTTCGTTTGCTACACCGTTGTTGATTTTTTTTCTTTCAATTTCATTTTGCTAATTCTGTCACGTGTGTTTTTTTAGTCCTGTTGTTGTTAGTATTGTATTTTTGGCGGTTGGTATTTTGTTTGCGTCTTGTGTCATGCTATTAATATTGTATTTTTCGTTGATATTAGCATTTTTGCCATGATGGTTTAATTTTTTTTTTGTTTTTTGTTTTTTGCTGTTGCTCCATTTTTTATCATTTGTTCAGTGCTTTCATTCAGTTGTTATCCATCGGTTTATAGTTGTTGATTCCTATAGATTTTACAATATTTCCCCTCGTCTGTTGTTATTATTGTTACCACCATTGTTGTTGCCATCATTATGTAGATCACTTTAAGTTGTTGAATTCTATTATGATTGTGTTGTGATGGCCATTTAAATCTCTTTAAAGCTGTAGACTAATACAAATGTTGTAGTACCCCCTCCCCCCTGTTATTATCATGAATTCAGTTGTTGTTTTTATAGCTTTTGACTCCTGTACATTTTTTTGCAATGTTATCCCCATCAGT
>NW_020870471.1:19854-22354 GCF_003789085.1 Penaeus vannamei | reverse complement strand
TGTCGTCTTTTTTGTCACGTCTTTATTTTGTTATAAGAGCTTCGTGACGTATTTCTGTTTTTTCTTTTCTTTTCTTTTTCATTCATGGATGCAGGATGATGTTTGCGGGTATATTTAGGGGTCGGTTGGGGGGGAGGGGAGGGGAAGAGAGGGGGGAATTGATTTGAGGGGGAAGGGGAAGAGGGAGAGGAAATATTTGACAGGTGTTTGTTGTTTGTTTATCATTGAGGGCACGTTTGTTGATTGTTTGCGTAAGAGAGTCGTTTTATGGTTTCATTCATGGAATTTGGCTTCAGGTGTATTTTCTTTTAGGGGGGACAGAGGGTGTGTGTGAAAGAGGATGGGAGGGGAGGAAAGAGGAGAGGGGAGGAATGAGAGGAATGGAAAGAAAAAAAAAATAGGTCAAAAGATTAGGGAAAAGAGAATCAAGGAGAAGGGGAGAGGAAGGAGAGGAAAGGTGAGGAGATGAGGTAGGGGAAAGGAGAGGGGAGGAAGGAGAGTGAAGGAGAGGAGGTAAGGGAAAGGAAAAGAACGAGAGTGAGTGAGTAAGAGGAGAGGAGGGAGGGGAAAGAAAATGGGAAAAGAAAGGAGAGGCGAAGAGAAAGGAAGAGGGGAGGGGAAGGTTGGGCAGGAGAAGAGAACGGAAGAGGAGAGGGGAATAGAGAAGGGAGAAGAGAAAAGACCAGACAAGACAAGAGAAGATGGAAGGAGAGGAGCGGAAGGGAGGAGGGAGGAGGGCGGTGGGGTCGACGGCGGCTCGATGACAGACAGCCTCTTAAGTGGGAACAAAGCCATGAGAAAGAACACTTTAAGAATGCACGCTGAAGAGGGGGAGGAGGGGAAGGGAGCGGATGGGAGGGGAAAGGAGGAGAAGGGAGGGGATGGGAGGAGAGAGGGGGGAGGGAGGATAGGAGAGGGAAAGGAGGGCTGAAAGGCGGTGGGTAGGAAGGGAAATGGAAAGGGAAAAAGAGATGAAGGGAGGGGAGGGAGGAAAAGGAGAGGAGAAAGGAGGAGGGAAGGGGAGGGAGAGGGAAAGAGAGAAGGGAGGGGAAGAGGAGAGGGGAGGGTTCGGAAGGGAAAGGGAGGTGAAAGGGTGTCTGGATGGGGGAAGGAGGAAGGGTGAATGAGGTAAAGTAGAGTAAAGAACGGAGGGAAAATGTGGGGGAAAGAGATAGGGAAGTAGAGGGAGGGGAAGGGAGAAAGGAGTTTGAGGCGAGTGTGGGGTAGGTTATGTGTGGAAGGGGGGGAGGTTGAACTGGGTGTTTTGGGAGGAGCAAAGGAAGAACAGGAAGGGGGGAGGGAGGGAGGTAGTTGAACGGACGAGGAGGGAGAGTGAGGTGAATAAGTGGTGAGAGGGAGGGGATAGGGATGAGGAGAGGGAGAGGAGAGGGAGAGGGAGAGAGGGAGAGGGAGAGGGAGAGGGAGAGGGAGAGGGAGAGGGAGAGAGAGAGAGAGAGAGAGAGAGAAGAGAGAGAGAGAGAGAGAGAGAGAGAGAGAGAGAGAAGAGAGAAGAGAGGGAGAGAGAGAGAGGAGAGAGAGAGAGAAGAGAGATGAGAGAGAGAGAGGAGAGAGAGAGGGAGAGGGAGAGGGAGAGAGGGAGAGAGAGAGAGAGAGAGAGAGAAGAGAGAGAGAGAGGAGAGAGGGAGAGAGAGAGAGGGAAGAGAGAGAGAGACGACGAGAGGAAGGGAGAAGGGAAGGGAGGAGAGGGAGAGGGAGAGGGAGAGGAGAGGGAGAATGGGAGAGGAGAGAGAGAGAAAGAGAGAGAGGAGAGAAGAGAGGGAGGGAGAGAGAGAGAGAGAGAGAGAGAGAGAGAGAGCAGAGAGGAGAGAGAGAGAGAGAGAGAGAGAGAGAGAGAGAGAGAGAGAGAGAGAGAGAGAGAGAGAGGGAGAGAGAGAGAGAGAGGGAGAGAGAGAGAGGGGGAAGAGAGAGAGAGGGGGAGAGAGAGAGCGAGAGAGAGAGAGAGAGAGAGAGAGAGAGAGAGAAGGTTGAGGAAAGGAGGGGAGAGGCGGATGAGGTAAGAAAGGGGGGGGGGGAGTACGAGAAGGAGAAGGGGCCGAAGAGAAAAGAGTAAACAGTTGGGAGGAGGGAGAGGGGGAGGGTGAGAAGCAAGAGAGATATTGGGAGGGGGAGGGGAGGGGGAAAGGCATTACAATGAACTCTGCCATGAACGCGTCTTTTGAGGAATCGCCCCCTCCCCCCACATCCCCGCACCCCATAACCCTCTCTTCTGTCGGACTCCCCTGACTTCTCTCTCTCTTCTCTTCTCTTCTCTTTCTCTTCTCTTCTCTCTGCTTCTCTTTCTCTTCTCTTCTCCTTCTCCTTCTCTTTCTCCTTCTCTTTCTCTTCTCTTCTCTTTTCTCTTCTCTTCCCGCCCCACTGCCTTCTCTTCTCCTCTTTCTCCGAGCTTCTCTTGCTCTTTGCTTCTCTCTTTCTCTTTTCGTCTCCTTCGTTGGTTCCTTTCAGTTCCCTGCTTGCTGCTCTCTCCCCTCTTCTCTTCTCT
>NW_020870471.1:10000-13508 GCF_003789085.1 Penaeus vannamei | reverse complement strand
GACTGAATGACTGACTGACTGACTGACTGACTGACTGACTGACTGACTGTGTATGCTAGTAAGTGTGCAGATATCCGAGCGAGTGTGCACGCCCGTGAGTGAGCAAATTAGCGAGTGAAAGAGCCCTGAGTAGACGCGCACACAAAAGCGAGTTGAGTTTGGTGAATGCGTGCGTGTCTGTGGTCTGTTCCTGTCTGTCTGTCTATCTCTATCTCTTTGTCTGTGTCTATCTGTTTCTCTATTTGTCTGTCTGTCTGTCTCTTTGTCTCTCTCTGTCTCTCTGTCTGTATGTCTATCTCTTTGTCTCCTTATCTATCTATCTCTCTATTTGTCTGTCTGTCTCCATATCTTTGTCTTTCGGTCTCTGTCTGTCTCTCTATTTGTCTATGTCTCTATATATTTTCTCTCCGTCTCTGTCTGTCTTTCTTCTGTCTGTTTTCCACAACATTCGCCCAGGGTACGCTGTCTGTTTTCTTCTGAGGCCGATATGCTAATTAGGAAACGAGAACCGCGCACTTGCCTTTTCTAGCAACACACGTGATGCCTTGTGTAGCCCAGTGAGATGACGTTTGGCTTTTTGTGTGTATTTGGGAGGACTGGGGGAGGGGGGAGGTAGGGGGATAGGGGTAGAGGAAGGGGATGGAGTAGAAGCGAGAGAGGGGGAGTCGGGAGAAGGGAGAGAGGGCGAGAGGAAAGGGGGTTGAGTTGAGAGAGAGAGAGGAATGAGAAGGGGGAGGAGGTGGAAGGAATGAGAAGAGGAAGAAACAGTTGGAGGATTTTGAATAGGAGTGGAAACAGGAGACGTAGAGGAGAAGAGTAGAAAGAGGAGGGGGATAACAATGAAAGGATGAGGCGGAGGAGCGATCTAGATTAGATATAGAAGAGGAAGAAAAAAAATGAGGAGGAGGAGATGAAGAAGTAAAAGACGAAGGAGGAGGAGCAGACGAAGAAGAAGAAGAACAAGAGAAAAGAACAAGAACAAGAAAGAAGAAGAAGAAAAACAAGAAGACGGAGAAGAACAAGAAGACGAGATCGAAGTCGAAGAAGAGGGAAAAGAAGAAAGAAAAGATTAATGATAAGAAAAACAAAAACAAATAGGAAAAGATAAAAAGAGAAAGAAAAAAAAAGTATGAGAGTAAGGAGGATGATAAGAAAAATAAGGAGGAAGAGGGGGAAAAAGGGGAAGGAAAAAAGGAGAAGGAAGCGAGCAGGAGAAAAAAAAGCGACAGGTAGCGGATCCAGCAGGAAGTAGCAGCTGAACGCGGACTTTGCGAGGCCACGCCGTCGACTCGGGGTGAGGGGGGTAAGGGGAGGTGATAGGGACTGCGGGGGAGGGAGAGAAGGAAGGGGGAGGGGGGCGAGGATGGGAGGTATGGGGGAAGGGGCAAGGGGCAAGGTGGAGGAGGGAGGTAAGAGGGATAGAGGCAAGGGGGAGGAGGGAGGTAAGAGGGATAGAGGNACATATCTCTCTCCTTCTTTTTTTTTTTTTATGCTTTATCGTGCGAGTGAGCGACCGCTTATGGTTTTCAAGAGTGATTTAGACAGCAAAGAGCTCTTCGTCATAATTCCAACACATTTTTTCGTCTTTTTGTGGGGAAAAAATTGCTTGTAAATAAAAAGATGAAAGTGGATGGGCGTGGCCAATGGCGTTCAGGGGTGACGGCATCTCCTTGAAGATTCACTAAAGACGTTTTGGGATTCCTCAAGAACCTCCTTTCCGTTTGCCTCGCCCCTCCTTGATCTTGCCGGTGGCCCGCATTTTCAAGAATTATGCGTGCATGTTTTTTTTTTTTTTTTTTTAGGGGGACTTTTTTATTTTTTTTTTTTTAACTTTTTTTAGGATGACTTTTTTTTTTACTTTTTAGGAGTGACTTTTTTTTACTTTTTAGCGGTGATTTTTTTTTTTTTTTTTTTACTTTTTTAGGGGATGACTTTTTTTATTTTACTTTTTTTTTTTTACCATCCATAAAAAAAACCCGCGCTGCTTAAGATGATTTGTGGTTCCGGACATCGCGCGAATTAGCATGACGTCGGCGGGTGAATTCTCGAGGAGCTCTTAAGGAGGGTTTTTGACTGCTATTAACAGAGACTTCAATCTTGACAATTCACTCGATGAACGGGGATTTCAAATTTGATTTTTGTTTCTCTCTCTCTCTCTCTCTCTCTCTCTCTCTCTCTCTCTCTCTCTTCTCTCTCTCTCTCTCTCTCTCTCTCTTTTTTTCTTTTCTTTTTTCTGCTTATTTTCTTTTTCTCTGCTTCCTTTGTTTTGCTTTTCTTTTTCTTCTTTTTTGCCTTTTTACTTTGCTTCGTTTTTTTTTTTTTTTTTTTTTTTTTTTTTTTTGAAGTTGATTAAATGGAGTATTATGATATAAGAATGAAGTCCATATGCAAATCAGAAAAAAATCAACGGAATGTAGTAAAACAAATGATTGATTATGAAAGTTGAGACAAGTTTAACGGAGTGGATTGTGAGGAAGCGAAGGTCGTGGTTTGAAGACAAAAAGTGTAAAAGATGATGTCACACACACACACACACACACACACACACAACACACACACACACACACACACACACACACACACACACACACACACACACAACACACACACACACACACACACACACACACACACACACACACACACACACACACACACACACACACACACACACACACACACACACACACACACACACGCACACACACACACACACACACACACACACACACACACACACACACACACACACACACACACACACACACACACATACGAGAGAGAGAGAGTGAGAGAGAGAGGGGGAGAGGAGAAAGAGGGTTGAGGGAGAAAATAGAGAGAGTGACATAGATAGATAGTATGTATTTATATGTACAAGAGTAAGGACGTTAGAAACAAGACCTTCAAATCAGCACTTGAAAGGAACGCACAGAATAGAAGACATAAATAAAACATGATAAGAAAACAACTGATTAATAACAAGGGAAAAGGTTATAGATACAACTGAAGAACAGAGGCACAACCAGACTGACTAAACCAAGACAAGAGACGGCGAGAAGCGACCCTGGGGGAGCAGGTTCGAGTCTCACAGGGTTAGGCAGCAGGGGGAGGCAGGTCGAGTCTCACAGGGTAGGGCAGGTGAGGCAGCGACCCCGGGGGAGGCAGGTCGAGTCTCACAGGGGGGCAGGTGAGGCAGCGACCCCGGGGGAGGGCAGGTCGAGTCTCACGGGGTAGGGCAGGTCGCAGCGACCCCGGGGAGTAGGTCGAGTCTCACAGGTAGGGCAGGTGAGGCAGCACCCGGGGCAGGCAGGTCGAGTCTCACAGGATAGGGCAGGTGAGGCAGCGCCCCGGGGGAAGCAGGTCGAATCTCATAGGATAGGGCAAGTGAAGCAGGGGTCGAGGCTGATGTCACACTCGAAGGAGAGTCAACACGGGTGAAGTGGTCCTCGTAAGGGATAGAGTGCGGGGCGAGTGTGAGAGGTGCCTCGTCGGCCTCGCTCAAGGACGA
>NW_020870470.1:102360-114868 GCF_003789085.1 Penaeus vannamei | reverse complement strand
GCGGGTGATAGCGAGCCAGCTTTGGTCTCCTAAGGGACACGTTGGGTCTCAGCGGGACGCACCCCACGAGAGCCAACAGCAAGGGGGCGAGGAACAAGAACAGGAGGAAGAGGCGGAGGTGGTGAGGGGCGGGAGGGGAGGGGGATAGGGAGGGGGGAAGAGAAGGAGGAGGAGGAGAAAAGAGAAGAAAAGAAAAAAAAAGGGAAAAAAGAATAAGAGAGGGTGCATTGTGTCAGTCTTCGATGGCGTGAATTGTGTTAGCATCTGAGAGAGCTGACTGGGTATTGTTTATCAGATCTCACCCCCAAGAAAACAGTTCATTAAGCCCTTAATCATGTAGGAAATACCTGTGATTGCCTCGTCGCACGTTAACCCCGTACGGCAGACGCTATAACGACCAATTAGCAAAAGATAATTGCTAGTTTGGTAATTGTGATTTAAGTTGTGTTTGTGTGACTCGGATACTCAGCTGGTGAAGAGAGAGACAGCTGGAGGGATGAAGAAGTTCCAGATGAACAAGGAGGAGGAGGAGGAGGAAGTACGTGTTTGATGTGGAGAAAAGAAGAGGGAAGTGGGAGGGAAAATAAGATATAGAAATGGCAAGGGAGTAAAACCAGGAGTAGAAGGGGGGGAAATACTGTTGATTGTATTGACGGAAGAGGAAAAAATCAACCAAGAAGAGGGAGCGGTTTCAGCAGCGGTTTCAGGGATGAATGGGGAGTGGGAGGAGGGGAAATCAGGTGTCAGAAGACGCAGAGCACCAGTGTAGTACCAGATACCCTGATCGTACCACGGAGTCCCTTTCAGCAGAGAGGTGCGGGCGGCCCCTGCAGAGGACCGGGCAGGCCATCAGTGCGCCACCAGGGGTCTGATAGTACGAGGCTCCCACCAGCAGCTGCAACCTCTCCGCCGCACCACAGGGGGGGGAGGCTGGGCACCGCGTACAAGTTTTTGTCTCTGTTTATTATGATAATGTGAATATTTACTTTATCGTGTTCACCGACGTTTCCTCTCCCTCTCGCGTCGGGGGAGGCGAGACTGCAGAATGTGTATGCGTGTATGTTTGTTTGTGAGTGTGTGTGTGTTTGTGTGTGTATGTATGTTTGTATGTGTGTGTTTAGGTTTGAATGCATGTAGACTCCGAAGAATGACACTTATGAAATCTAAATCGTCGCCATTTGCCTCCCTCCATCACCCGGGAAGGAATCATGTAGCAGCACTCTTAACCCGTTGATTTGCCACCGAGGAGAAAAAAAGAGAACACTAATCCATTCAATAAGCGCCTTGCCATTAAATCAATCATCATTATCCCCAATGGATTCACACTCTCCCTTGCGCCACCAGTGCATAAGTGTCACCTCCCCGCTGCACAAGGTCTTCTGCTATGCACACACACGCTGTAAGCTGGGCTAGTGTCACTACTAGTCTCGTAAAGCAGAGGGCTTGGGGTCGACACCTCGTAAAGTAAGGCAGTGTTAAAGCCGTCGAGAACTAGCCCCTCGGTGCTTCATTGTCCTGAAGTGTTAATCTGATGCCATGGCGCGGCGGCGACTGCTCGGGAAAATTGATTAGGAAAGGGATGAGTTCATCGTGTGTCGATGTGAACTTAATGTGGACTTTTTCGTTATTGTTTTCATGTTAAGAGGAGGGGATGGGTTTTTTTCTTTTCTTTTCTTTCTGTGCATTATGTAGTGTGGTGAAAATGACTGGCTATACAACGTATTATGGTGAATTGGAAGTGTCTTTCGTTTATGAAAAGAAAAACACATCTCGGACGGCAAGTGCCAACACACCTTTGTTCGTGAGTCACTCTTTCGACTCTCCACAAGACTGGAATCCAAGCGCCCCCCCCCCCCCACACACACACACAACCCTCCGCCCACCCCTCCCCCCCCCCCGCCCATCCCTCCCCCATCCCCCGCCACATATCCGAGAGCCAGACAAGTAAACAACACTAAATAATTTGTTGTCACGGCAGGGCAATATGTCTGCCGTGATTCCCTGCAAACAGACGCCTCACCCGGGATGACGCTCGCTCCTTCGCTGATTAATTGGGTCAGATTAGTGTCAACGCCGATGGACGTCGCCGTAAATCTCGAGCGACGTCTTCCTCGAGCCAACGCCCCTGCTGAAGGAACCTGACCTCTCTTGGAAGACGCGGGAGGAAGAAAGGGAAAACGGAGAAGGAGGAGAACAGAAAATGAATGAGAGGAGATAGAGAGAGGCGATAGAATTGAAGGACGTGGTCTTGTTGAAGGAACCTGACCTCTCTTGGAAGACGCGGGAGGAAGAAAAGGAAAATGGAGGAGGAGAACAGAAGATAAATTAGAGGAGATGGAGAGAAGCAATAGGAAGGACGTGGTCTTGTTGAAGGAACCTGACCTCTCTTAAAGGACGCGGAAGGAAGAAAGGGAAATGGGGAAGGAGGAGAACAGAAGAAGAATGAGAGGAGATAGAGAGAGGCGATAGAATTGAAGGACGTGGTATAGAGCGAATATTGGCAAAGGAGGAAGTGATGAAGGAACCTGACCTCTCTTGGAAGACGCGGGAGGAAGGAAGGGAAATGGGAGAGAGGAGAGAACAGAAGATAAATTAGAGGAGATGGAGAGAGGCGATAGAACTGAAGGACGTGGTATAGAGCGAATATTGATAAAGGAGGAAGTGATGGAAACTGACCTCTCTTAGAAGACGCGGTAAGGAAGAAAGGGAAAAGGGGAAGGAGGAGAACAGACGGTAAATGAGAGGAGATAGAGAGAAGCGATAGAATTAAAACAAGTGGCATAGAATGAATATTGATAAAGGAGGAAGTGATGACCAGGATATCCATATTTGCCACAAGAAAAGTACCTCATATGATAAGTACCGAACATTATTAAACCTGCATGCCTGATAAACCTAATCCACTCATTATAGTCATTAAGATAGCAATTAACAAATTAGCCAGGTGGACCCCGAGGAGCGATAGGGCAGCTAATGAATTATTTGAATTCATCAGGTAAAAGGAGTAAGTTAATTAAACCAATAATCCCGAATTAGATATGAGGAACAGACACGGCCGGCCGAGCTTCTGGGAAAGGCGGAGAGGGGGGGGGAGGGGGGCGAGGGAGATAAGGGGAGATAGCGGAGTGCCGAAGGGGGCTTGTGGGGCAGCGGAAGGAGTGTGTGGAGGGAGGGAGTGTATATGGGGTGAGGAACAGGGGTGGAGGGGGAGTGGAGGGGATTTGAAGCGAAAGTGGATAAAGGAAGGACGAGGATGTCATCCAAGGTCAATATAAGTGCTTTTATAGACGTTTCATCCTTATCCTTATCCTTGGTTTCATCGGCGATGGATGGCTCTGGTGGCAGAGTTGGGGTTTGTTCTCGGTTGGTAGTAACAGTCAACGTGTTCTTATATATTGTATCTCTCTATCTATCTATCTATATATATATAATATATATATGTGTATGTGTGTGTGTGTGTGTGTGTGTGTGTGTGTGTGTGTGTGTGTGTGCTGTGTGTTGTGTGTGTGATGTGTGTGTGTGTGTGTGTGTGTGTGTGTGTGTGTGTGTGTGTGTGTATGTGTGTGTGTGTGTGTGTGTGTGTGTGTGTGTGTGTGTGTGTGTGTGTGTGCATATATATATATATATATATATGCAAATGTATATACATATATATAGATAGATGGATAGAATATATATATATATATATATATATATATACATATACATATATATACATATAATATATAATATAAAATCGTTTACATTTGTACACACACACACACACACAACACACACACACACACACACAACACATATATATATATATATTATATATTATATATATATATACAAATATATATATACATATATATATATATATATATATATATATAATAATATATATATATATATATATATATAATATATATATATATATATATATGTACATGTATACATATATACAAATATACAATTAAATAATTATATATATACAAATATATCTACACACATATATATGCATACATATACATATATGTATATATACGCATATATCATGAGGGAGAGTAATGCACGGGCAATGATAACCTTTCGCCAACCACCAATGACGAGCTCTCTTCTTTCCCTAATTTAGATCGATGACTCAATTTCCAAATGAACGGCCGAAAAAGGCTTCATGATATTATCCAATGAATTTATTAAATCTATTAAGTTAAATCATATTAAAAACTTATATCCCATTCATATTTCCAATCAAGTAAGAACAGCGGTAAAATAGAATAGCGAAAATTAATCAGGAAATTAATTTATCCCCGCCACTCCGGCTGTCGATGTATTGGCTCGGTTAGAAGATGAACTAAATAACAAACAGGATTCCACTTAGGGGACTATTATTGTTCGTGGCGCCATTAACCAGCAGTTTAACCCCGCCCGAAGGTGAGATTTGGCGGGAAAGTACCAGATCTGCCCGCTTTAATGGCGGGAAGAGGGAGAAAGTGGGATTTGCGCGCGAAACCGTGACCTAGGTCCTTGCGGTCGCCGAGGGTGTAATTTGACCTCGCTCTGGGTTGTTTTGTCCCCGTGTGTCCTTCGCGTTGATTTATTTCTTGCCTCGGCGCTCGTTACCTCCCCTCCTTCTGCGCTGGATCGTGTAATCTGTTTCTTAATTGGGCGGGAGCCATGTCGCTCTTCTAGACGTATTGTTAATTCGAGTCTCTTAATTTTTCTTGCGTTCAATTCTATTATTGTTTTACAAGCCGGTCTGCGCCATCTGTAACTTGGGCGAGGCAGTGCGGGCGATCATTTACTGCGTCGCTTATTAGCCGTCGTTTTGCTTGCGTCGTCTCACGCCTAATATAGTGTTCTTTTCACTTTTTTGCAGCCTGATTGATGGGTGTTCCGCGCCACTTGCGTTTATTGTTTCAACGCCCACCGGACACGCCCATGCTGTTGTTTGTTTGTTTCACGGCCAAGAATGCACAGGTGCGGCTGTGAAGGCATGCACACGCAGACTCGTCCATGTACACGACTGTATACGTTTCGTTGGTATTATTGTTTACCAGTTCACATTTAAAAACGTTGACGATTATTTCATTATCTTCCATTACTTGCATTGCGCACTGGACGTTGCCTTAATTAGAACCTCGCTCACATTCCGCGCTTTTATGCCATAAACCAAAAAATCACGACATAACAAGTCCCATTATTCCGACCGCATCAGAACGAATGATAAAAAAAGGACATTCCGAAAAAGACCGCAGGACGGTCAATGAGCCTAGAGATTTTCCGAGTGTCTTAGCCTCGAGGTGTCCTAAAGGCCTTCCTGTCTGCACCAGGGTACTCCCAAAGACCCCAGCCCAAAGACCCAGGCCCCCAGGACACACTAAAGCCTCGCCAGAAGTCCCTATTACACCCAATTACCTGTCCTCGGCCTCTCATCGCTGGGGTAATGTCCAGATTTTAACGTCGCTCGGGAAGAAGGGACAGATTTTTTTTTTCTTTTTTTCCTTTTTTTTCTATTATGCTGTTTCCTTGCCACGTTTTTTTTTTTTTTTACGGTGATATAAACTTGCGTTGAAAAAAAAAGAGTTAAGGGTCGAAGGGGGTGATTTGGGTCAGATTTTCCCTCGCATTACGATTTTTTTGAGGATGATGAAGCACTTTTTGCCTTTCATTCCGTTTTTTTAAGATTTCACAGCTAAGATTTCACAGAATTTGAGGGAAGTTGTGTGTGCATTTTGTGTGTGTGTTTTGTGTTTTTAAGTGTGTGTGTTGTGTGTTTGTATGTAGGTGTATGTGCGCGTGTTTTTGTGTGTGTGTTTTTTGTGTGTATGAATGTGTATGTGCGCGTGTTTTGTGTGTTTTTGTGTGCGTGTGTGTGTGTGTGTACAAGTGTGTCTATGGTTAAAACTCAACGTGAAAGCCAATAGACCTGTAATCAAAAATATTCATAAACACTTTGCCCGAAGAAGAAGCCTATTGCCTTATAAGGTGTTTGAGTCTTTTCAAGGAAGGGAAGGTACCTGTGGAACGAATATCAGAAAATTGCTGAGAAAAGAAAGGAATATCAGGAAATTGCTGAGAAAAGAAAGGAATATCAGAAAATTGCTGAGAAAAGAAAGGTCAGAAAATTGCTGAGAAAAGAAAGGAATATCAGGAAATTGCTGAGAAAAGAAAGGAATATCAGAAAATTACTGAGAAAAGAAAGTGAATATCAGAAAATTGCTGAGAAAAGAAAGGAATATCAGAAAATTGCTGAGAAAAGAAAGGAATATCAGAAAATTGCTATTCAGTTGAATATCAGAAAATTGCTGAGAAAAGAAAAGAATATCAGAAAATTGCTGAGAAAAGAAAGGAATATATGAATATCAGAAAATTGCTGAAGAAAAGAAAGGAATATCAGAAAATTGGAGGCCAGAAAATTGCTGAGAAAGAAAGGAATATCAGCAAGAATATCAGAAAATTGCTTCAGCTGAGAAAAGAAAGTGAATATCAGAAATTATCAGAAAATTATCAGAAAATTGCTGAGAAAAGAAAGGAATATCAGAAAAATTGCTGAGAAAGGAATATCAGAAAATTGCTGAAAATTGCCAGCTGAGAAAAGAAAGGAATATCAGAAAATTGCTGAGAAAAGAAAGGAAATATGCTAGAGAAAATTGCTGAGAAAAGAAAGGAATATCAAAATTGCTGAGAAAAGAAAGGAGAAAATTGCTGAAAGGAATATCAGAAAATTGCTGAGAAAGGAATATCAGAAAATTGCTGAGAAAAGAAAGGAATATCAGAAAATTGCTGAGAAAAGAAGAAATTGCCAGAAAATTGCAGAAAGGAATATCAGAAAATTGCTGAGAAAAGAAAGGAATATCAAAAATTGCTGAAAGGAGAAAAAGAAAGGAATATCAGAAAATTGCTGCTAATAACAAAGTGAATATCAGAAAATTGCTGAATATCCTGAGAAAAGAAAGTGAGAAAAAGAAAAAGGAATATCAGAAATTGCCTGCTGAGAAAAGAAAAGGAATCAGAAATTGCATTGCTGAAAATTGCTGAGAAAAGAAAGGAATATCAGAAAATTGCTGAGAAAAGAAAGGAAAATCAGAAAATTGCTGAGAAAAGAAAGGAATATCAGAAAATTGCTGAGAAAAGAAAGGAATATCAGGAAATTGCAAAGAAAGGAATATCAGAAAATTGCTGAGAAAAGAAAGGAATATCAGAAAATTGCTGAGAAAAGAAAGGAATATCAGAAAATGTAGGCTTATCGTACGTGTGGTTAGTGAATTACTTTTTATTGTGATGTATAAAAATCTTCCGATGAAATAGGTAAATGTTATAGCGGTTATTATGGTTATCGTAATAGTATTGTTAACCATTCTAGTAATATGCATAATAACAAAATGATAGTGCAAGTGACGTCATAACCACACAACGAAATAGGCCGTAATGTAGTACTTAAGCAGGCCTTTGGGCTTATTGAAAAAAGGGAAAGGTCGCATCTTGACCTCCGGGGCAGAAAAAGATAAGAATTTCATGAGAAGAAAAAAATGATTTATGACCTTAGACCCCAAAAGGGAAAGCTCCAAAAGAGAGAGAGAAAGAATGAGCAAAAAAAGGGTAAAAAAAAAATGTATTTTTACAACCTTTAATACCAGTCGAGGAGTTCTACCAGCACCCGAAAATCCTCACAGTAAGTGGAAGACGCTACCCCCCCACCCCCACCCATACCCCTACCTCCCGTTATGAAAGGTACCTCCCTTCCCCCACCCCCCACCCCCCCATTGTGGAAGACACCCCCCTCCCTTGCTCTTCGACTTTTCGTTGTAAATCGACCTCGATGATCTACATTTAGAACAAAGTGCACCACCCCTTAACCCACCATTAAGTGTTTCTTTAAGGGTACTCTGTCCGTCAGTTAAACAAACACGGGATTGAGATGAGGAAGACGTCGACATGACAGCGGATGGCCTACTTTGACATGACTTTGTGAATAAAACTTGAAATGAATTGGAATTTCGAGGAGGCTGGAAATGGTTGTAAAATTAAATGAAAGTCGGTTTTATGGGATGGCGTTTTTAGGGTGTTATTTATTGACATATTGATAAGAATGGGTTGTTTTTATATGGGGAATAACAATGGGATTTTAGTGAGATATTAAAAAATGATAAAGGCCAAATAAAAGTACCAGTTGTACAAGAATAATTAGGAAGTTGATATTTACAAGTGCAGTTATTATAACGGTAATAATAACAAAAATAAAGATAAAAACCTGATAGATGTAGCACACAATAACCGACATGGCAGTCACTCTGGCATTTCCACGTCACAAACAACAAAGCAGAAAGTAATATAGTCTAAAATCAAAATGCACCGACATATATATATCATACATACTATCCACATAAAAAAAGACCTGGGCATGGGTAAATATAATAAAAGAAATAGACAAAGTAACCAAAACACAGCTCCTTCCGAGACAACAAAATTCGAACACAAGATTAAATTAGAAATTTATTGGAAGGCCAGACAATAGCAGTCGCAACAACATCCATAAATACAGAATGATATACAAACAGATGACAAAGCGAATGCCAGACGTCACCTGGGAACCACAACCTAGCCGACAGCTTTCAAAATACACACACATATATGTATAAATAGATAGATAAAAGATTGTGTGTGTGTGTATATATATACATATTATGTATGTGCATATACATATATATACATACATGCATATATAATATATATAATATAGATAGATAGATAGATAGATAGATAGATAGATGATATGTGTGTGTGTGTGACACACACACACACACACACACACACACACACACACACACACACACACACACACACACACACACACACACACACACACACACACACACACACACACACACACACACACAACACACACAAACAAACAAACACACACACACAAACACACACACACACACACACACACACATATATATATATATATATATATATATATATAATATATATATATATATATATATATATATATATATATTATATATATATATATATATATATATATATATATATATATATATATATATATATATATATATATATATATATATATATATATATACATTTATAAATATTAATAAAAACACATGCACGTTGGCTTCCACAGCGACACGTTATCTTTCAATCATCGGTGATGGTAAAAGTACATTTATGACCTTTAACCTTCAGTGAGATTTATCGCCAACGTGACTGATAATTATTATTATCATAAAAATGTATTTGATTTAATAGATTCCCCGGATTTTTTTCCCAATCGTAGCACAAGATATGAAATAATTGATATCTCCATATTTTTTCCTAAATCTATATCACCATTTTTATAATAACGAGGATAAAGATTAATAGCATCATGGCATAAACACAAGGATTTGCTTAATCGTAATTAAAAAAAAAAAAATCTGAATATACGGATTTCTCAGATTTTTTTTTCACGACGGCAGCAGACTTTTTTTTTTTGGTGAATGCGAGAGAAATTATCAGCTAGGGGGGGAGGGGGAGGGGTATCTATTCCGTTCTTATTACTCCATCAAAAGTGTAATTGCATTTCCAACATTTTCATTTAAACTGGAGTATCAGCTTTACCGAAGTTAACACAATTATAAAATGATATTCAAAATTAGTCCCATTGCATTGCGCTTCGCTTCATATGATAATGTGTTAGTGAAAATTTAAATTGCATGATTTTTTTTTTTTTTTTATTATTATTTTTTTTTTGGTATCTCGATAAGTATGTATCTATATGCGTGTGTGTGCGTGAGTATACATGTAGGTTTGTATGTAGGGTGAAGGGATATGCATGTGTGTGTGCGAGTGTATGTACGTGTGTGTATTTATGAGTATGTGTGTCGTGTATCTATATGCGTGTGTGTGCGTGAGTATGCATGTAGGCTTGTATGTAGGGTGAAGGGATATGCATGTGTGTGTGCGAATGTATGTACGTGTGTGTATTTATGAGTATGTGTGTCGTGTATCTATATGCGTGTGTGTGCGTGAGTATACATGTAGGCTTGTATGTAGGGTGAAGGGATATGTGTGTGTGTGTGTACGTACGTGTGTGTGTTTATGTGTATGTGTGTCGTGTATCTATATGCGTGTGTGTGTGTATACATGTAGGTTTGTGTAGGGTTATGTGTGTGTGTGTGTGAGTGTATGTACGTGTATGTGTGTGTGCGTTTGTATGTCATGTGTGTATGTATGCGTATGTATGTCGTGTGTGTATGAATCCGTATGTATGTCGTGTGCATATGTATGCCGTATGTGTACGTATGCGTATGTATGCCGTGTGTGTATGGATGCGTATGTACGTGTGTATGTATGTACGTATGCGTATGTATGTCGTGTATTTATGAATGTGTATGTTAGCCGTGTGTGTATGTATGAGTATGTATCTTAAAATTATTTTTTGTTAAAGTATTATCCTGCATGTACGAGAAAATACACCCCCATCATACATGCATGTGTAGCTGAAATACACCACTAGGTACAAGGAAGTAAGTGTATCTGACTAACGTTCCTGGAACCATCACCCTCCCTCTCCCCTCCCCCACCACCACCTACCGTCCCCCTCGCCCCCCCCACCACCTACCTGTCCCCCTCGCCCCCCCACCACCTACCGTCCCCCTCGCCCCCCCCCCTACCACCTACCTGTCCCCCTCGCCCCCCCACCACCTACCTTTCCCCCTCTCCCCCCCACCACCACTACCTACCTGTCCCCCTCTCCCCCACCACCACCACCACCTACCTGTCCCCCTCGCCCCCACCACCACCTACCTGTCCCCCTCGCCCCTCCTACCACCCTACCTGCCCTCGCCCCCCACCACCACCCTAGCCCCTCCCCAGTCCCCTCCCCACATACACCCAAGACCAACCTACACCCCTCCTCACCCCCCCCCACACCTCCATCAACGACCTTCCCTCTCTATCCCAACCTTCACTGGTCAAGAGAAGAGGGAGGGGGGGGTAGGAGAGGATGGGGGGATAGGGGGAGGGATGGAGGGGGAGGGGGGTTACGGGAGATGATGACTTGGGCATCTAATGAGGAAAGTCTAAGGGAGGGGAGGGGGGAGGAGGGGGGAGGGGGAGCTATGGGTTTGGATTTATTATTGTAATTATCTTTATGATTTGAAAGGGAAAAAAAATGTTTTTATTAATTGTTATTTGGTGTTCTTTGCGCAGTTTATTTTTTTCTCGTCATTTTTGACTTAGTGTTACATCAATTTATTGTATTTAGATATTTATTTTTCACTTTTGTGTTTGACATATATCCATTTTCTCGTAATTCTTACCTTGATGTGATATGTAAAAAAATAATGATAATAATAATTCCTATATTAATAATGTTAATATTAATAATCGTATCATATCATTCCCCTTATCATTATAAGATAGAATACAATATATATATATATATATATATATATATATATATATATATATATATATATATATATATATATATATATATATATATATATATATATATATATATATATATATATATTTCTTTTCTTCTCTACGTTTAATCCTTTTCCTCAAACCCACCAAATTCCCTCCAAAACTGCCACCACGAAACAGATAATAAAGAAAATACAGACAAACGAAGCGAAGAGGGGTGGAAAAAAAGGGAGTAAAAAAGGGGCGGAGCTTAAACACCGATGTTCACTCAGGCGACGGATTTGTACCATCTGAATCCTGCCCGTTCAAAGAGTGTATTTTTTTTTCTCTTCTTTTCGGATGTTGGGACAGGTAGTGAAGCGTGACGTGGAGCGAGCCGCGTGTGTTGTGCGTGCTGTGTGGGTCCGCTGTATGTCAGCAGTCAAGACCTATTTATTTGCGGTTTTGGGGAAGGTTTTTTCATCTTCAATTTTTTTTCCCGTTTTGTAATTTTGGTTATCTTTGGAAGGTCTTCTTATCTTTTTTTTATTATTATTATTCGTGACGTGGAGCGAGCCGCGTGTGTTGTGCGTGCTGTGTGGGTCCGCTGTATGTCAGCAGTCAAGACCTATTTATTTGCGTTTTTGGGGAAGGTCTTTTAATCGTCAATTTTTTTCCGTTTTGTAATTTTGGTTATTTTTGGAAGGTCTTATCTTTTTTTATTATTAGTATTCTAGTCCTCTGTGTTCTTGATTTGTTTGTTTGTTTTGTATGATTTTTTTTATTGATGGTGTATATCCTCTTTTATTTTTTTTTATCTTTTTGTTTCTCGGCTTTCTCTCCCTCCCTCTCTCTCTCTCTCTCTCTCTCTCTCTCTCTCTCTCTCTCTCTCTCTCTCTCTCTCTCTCTCTATATATAATATATATATTATATATATATATATATATATATTCCTCCTCCTCCCTCCCTCTCTCTCTTCCTCTCTCCCACTCTTTCCCTCTCTCCTGTTCCTATTCTCTTTCTCTCTCCCATTCCTTCTCTCATCTTTCCTTCTCCCATTCCTATTCTCATCCTCTTTCCCGCTCCAATTCCCTTCATCATTCTC
>NW_020870470.1:77360-94860 GCF_003789085.1 Penaeus vannamei | reverse complement strand
AGTTTGCCGGTGCTGTAAAGACCGCGCTAACGATGGCAAGAGGTGATAAGCGCATTCCGCAAAGACCAATTACGACGGGGCGATTTATAAGGGAAATTAAGGGCATCGACAATCTCATGGAAAGTGCCCCAACGAGCGATCCCCAACTCTGTCCTGGAAACTGAAAAGAAGAAAAGATAAAGAAAAGAAAAAAGATAAAGAAAGACGGGAAAAATAAGAAAAGATAAGAAAAAAAGACTCGAGAAAAATAAGAAAAGGTAAAGGAAAAAGAAAGATAAAAAAAAGACAAAAAAAAGAAAAAATAAAGAAAAAAAAGGAAAAATAAGAAAAGAAAGAAAAAAAAGAAAAGATAAAGAAAAAAAATTAAAGAAAAGAAAATAAGAAAAAGAAAGAAAAAAAGCAAAAATAAGAAAAGATAAACAAAAAAAAAGACAGGAAAAATAATCGAATCCTAACAATTGCCTTTCCGAAACAAAATCAAAAAGTGTTGATGGAGATCGAGGCGGAAGGCCCTGTGTGTTTGTGTTCTTCCCCGTCGACCGCCATTTCCCCCGGACAATCCTGGTTCACATCGGCAGCTTTTAATGAAACGGCGTCAATTTATCGGGTCAGCCATTAATTATGTTGTCCGGACTGCCGCAATCTACGAAAAAAAAGTCCCGACTGTAAACACTTCTTTGATTTTTTTTTTTTATTCTTTTCCTTTTTTTCTTTCTTTCTTTCTTTTCTCGCGCCGTGATTTTCTCTTTGTGAAAGTGGCGGCGGTTCGTTCACATCCGTTAGGAATGTGACCAGGAGAGAGAAAAGGCAAAGAGAAAAGGATGAGAAAGAAATGCTCTTTTACTGGATGTGAACTTTGCCTTCTTTCCCGAAGATGATTGTTGTTCGTCGATTGTCTAAGGGCATAATGGGTAGTTTTCCGTTGTTAATGATCAATAGAATTCGCTGAGATTCCGTCTGAATAGCCATTACTGTGGGGGAGGGGAGAGGGGGGAGGGGGGCAGAGTAATTGTGTGAATCTGTTTCTTAGAGATGTTACCTAGAATGGTACGTTTCTTGTGGTTTATATTTTTAGGGTTGTCATAGTGAGTTTATTATTATCATTATTACTGGTTTCATCATTATTATCATTTAACGCAACCAATAGCTCCCCAAACCCCTCTCTCCTCCTCCTCCTCCTCCTCCCTCCTTCTCCTCCTCCTCCCCTCCTCCTCTTCTCCTCCTCCTTTTCTTCCTCCTCCTCCTCCCTCCTCCTCTTCCACCCTCTCCCCTCTTTCTCCTCCACCACTTTGTACCACCTCTGACCCCCTTTCCTACCCCCCCTCCCTTGCCTTAAGCCCCAGCTAACACATTATCAGCTCAGAAATCCCTTGTTCGTGTCAAAGAAGCACCACCTCCTTCAGTGTTTATATAGTCAACTGCGGTATCTCTCTTTCTCTTTCTTTCTCTCTCTCTCTTCTCTTTCTCTCTTTCTCTTCTCTTTCTCTTCTCTTTCTCTCTTCCTCTCTCTCTTTCTCTTCTCTCTCTCTCTTCTCTCTCTCTCTCTCTCTCTCTCTCTCTCTCTCTCTTCTCTCTCTCTCTCTCTCTCTCCTCTCTCTCTCTCTCTCTCTCTCTCTCTCTCTCTCTCTCTTCTCCCTCCTCCCTCCCTCGCTCTTTTCCCTCTCCCCCTCCCCTCCCCCTCCCCTTCCCCTCCCCCCCCCCCCAACACACCCAGACCAGCATATTTGTCATTCCCATCTGTGGGGTCGAAACCGCCTCGCGACTTACCCCTTGGCGAGCTTAGACGTCCTCGCCCCATCGGCTTGAGACCAACAGGGACGGCGCGAGCACAAGCAAGCAAGCACATGTCTGATTTGGGGGATTGCTTGGCACTCGGTTGAAAAAAAATTGCTTGGGAATTTATGTGTTCTTTGGTTGGTTTTTATTGTCATTGGGGCGTCGATTTTTGTTTTATTGGTGTTCTTTTATTGTTATGATCGTAATGATGATTGTTGTTGTCATGATTATGGTTCTTATTTTATCAATGTTGTCATTATTATTGTGACTTATTAGGATTTCCATCATTCTTATCATCAGTATTAATCATATAAGCTAGCACCGCCATCCATATCATCATTACCACTATCATCACCAAAACTACCGCCATAATCATCACCAACACCATAATCTTCATCATCACCTCCACCACCACCATAGTCTTCATCACCACCATCAAAGCAAAGCAAACCCACCATCCTTTTACCTCCATCCCTCCACATTTTACTCCTCCAACAACAACAAACGCAAAAAAATTAAAAAAAAAAAAAAAAAAAAAAAAAAAAAAAAAAACTCTTCATACAAACTCCCAGCCCAAAAAAATTCTATCACATTGATCAATATTCACATTACCTTCCCGAGGAGATGTTATCGCGAGAGTGTCAATGCAAAGCAGAGTTTGTTTATTGCACGCTGTAAACTGCTGATCTCGCATGGCCGGTCTTGTTTGCGGTGTTTACATGTATTTGCGGTGGGTTGGAATGTGTTTAAGGGGTATTTTTGTCTTTCTTTGGGTTCTTATTTGCTTGCTTGCGTGGGGTTGGGAGTAAGGGGGGGGGGGGTTGGGGTAATGGGGGAGGGGGGTGGAGAGAGATGGTTGAGGAAGAGGGAGAGGAGAGGAGGATCTGTTTGGCTTCTCTCACTCCCTCACTCATATTCTTATACATACACGCACACCCACACGCACACGCACACAACACGCACAACGCATACATATATACATACATATATATATATATATATACATATACTTATGGTATATATATATGTATATATATGATATATATATATATTACATATATATATATATAATATTATATATATGTGTGTGTGTGTGTATGTGTTTATATGTATGTGGGTATATATATATATATATATATATATATTATATATATATATAATGTGTGTGTGTGTGTGTGTGTGGTGTGTGTGTGTGTGTAATATATATATATATAATAGATAATAGATATAATAATAGATAAGATAGATAGATAGATAGATAAATAATAAATAGATAGATATAATAGATATAATATATACTAATGTGTGTGTATGGGTGGGTAAGTGGGTATATGTGGATGTATATGTATTATATTTTATATAATATTGTATACATTGTGTGAATATATATATAAATAATATATATATATAATATATATATATATATATATATATTATATATATATATATATGTGTGTGTGTGTGTGTGTGTGTGTGTGTGGTGTGTGTGTGTATGTGTGTGTGTGTGTGTATGTATGTGTGTGTGTATGTGTGTGTGTGTGTGTGTGTGTGTGTGTGTGTGTGTGTGTGTGTGTGTGTGTGTGTGTGTGTTTATGTCCGGATGTATGTCTATAGTTATATAATGACAAATCTACCCGTTCGCAGTCCCGAAAAAAATACGACGAGCCAGATTCGGTCATAAAGACACAAAACTCCTCAATGACTTTGGAAGAACCAAACCTGAAATCTTTATTATTGATAAAGCCATAAAAGTCCTTTGAAACGCTGATGTTCGTAAATAAAGCAAAAATAATGGCCTTTTGCGATGCGTCTCGGAGAAACCCGGAGACCAAAAATAGACCAGATTCCAGGGCGTGTCATGCAGTGACTTGTAAATCATGGAGGAGGGATGCCATGCGGTTTTCCATGATGTTGGGTATGTTGGTTTGCGCGAGTGTCGACCGAGCCTTCGCTTCGCCTCCTTTCATGTGGCGAAGGAGAGACGTCAAAACAGGTGGCACGGGACACTTATCTTAATTTGTATTTATGCGTTCGCTCGCCTGATAGTGGGTGCTCTCTCTCTGTCTGTCTGTCTGTGTGTGTCGGGGTCTGTTTTTTCGTGTTTATTTATCTCTCTCTCTCTCTGTCCAGTCATTTTCTTCTTTTCCCTTCTCTGTTGTCCCTTCTTTCTTTCTCTCTCTGTCTAATCCTTCTTATCTCTCTTCTCTCTCTCTCTCTCTCTCTCTCTCTCTCTCTCTCCTCTCTCTCTCTCTTCTCTCTCTCTCTCTTCATCTCTCTTCTCCATGTCTCTCTTGGAACACTCGCTCTCTTTTCTGCTCGAATCTGCTCATACAACTCTCAATTTGCACTTTTTCCTCTCGGCTTATCGTCTTCTCTCTTGCGGTTCGAGAATATTGATGCAAGTTCTAGATTCGTGGTAGGAATCTGTCTAGATCGATGTATGTATCGTATGAGATCCTGTGCAGAGAGATGCAGTCATGCTCTCAGAGATGCAGGGAAGACCGAGTAGAGAGAAGATCGAGTCACAGAGGGAGATCGAGAGAGAGAGAGTACGAGAGAGGGAGAGAAAGCCCTCGTGTTCTCCCGACTCTCTCTCGTCTCTCCCGAGTCTCGTATGCCGCGTGCACAAATTATCTTTCACATATCACGTCCAACCTTCTATCTAGTCAACTCGCACACTCTCGTCACTCACTCTCGCTCGGTCTCGCTGTGGTGGTGGTGACTTCGCTTCGGTGTAGCTTCGTGTGTATTTATCGTATCGAAGGTTATAGGGTGGGGTGTAGGAAGTCGAAGTGTGGTGATAAGGGAGTGGAGTTGGGGGTCTGCAGGTGTGGTGGCCAGATGGTCCTGAGTGGTGTGGAGAAGTTATCTGGATCGGTATAGGATGCCGGAAGGTGGGGGGGAGGTAGGAGGTGGTGAGTTGTTGAGGGGTTTTTACCTTTCTTTCTATTTAACTTTTCTTTTTTTCTTTATCTATACAACTTCTTCAACTTACCTTCTTGTCACAGACTGCGATTGTGTCTTTTAATCAGCAAATCCTTCCTGGGTTCCAAAGCAGAATCTGGACGATCGAGATGTCACTTGCACTTATTAGTTCTTGGGGCGTCCTCGTACTATTGGGGTTTGATTCCAATTCATAGAATATTGTTATTAAAGATTTGTATTTATCACTTTTTTTTTTTATTTATTTTTTTTTTTATTACTTTATTTAAATATCTATTTTATATTTATTATTATATTATTTTTTTCATTTTGAAAGAAGAATGTATATTTATGCAATCGTTATTAAGGTTTCTTTACTCAAAGAAAAAGAGATTAATGTAGAGAGAGAGAGAAGAGAGAGAGAGAGAGAGAGAGAGAGAGAGAGAGAAGATTAAGAAGAGAGAGAGAGAAGAGAAATAGTAGTAGAGAAGAGAGAGCAGAGAGGGGAGGAGAGAAATGAAAATGGACTTTTATTTTTTTTACTTTTTTCCGCGGAGGCAACTTATTTTATATTTTATTTTTTATTTATTTTATTTTATTTTAATAGTTGTTTTTTATTTGACATTAATTTTATTCAATAAATGGTAGTAGAAGAAAAGAAGTATATTATATTCTTTTTATTATTTTTGTGTTTCTTTGTATGTTCCTCCTAATATATTTTTATACATTATAGAGAGGGTGATATTACTAATAAGCATATAAAGAAATAAATTGAATATTAACTAGTATTTTCGATATGAATGTATAGAATCACTGTTGAATTAAAGTGTAATGGTTGGGACGGTTCGGAAATGACGATTTCTTTTGCAATTGTTCTATTGTAATTTAGGACGATGGGAAAGATGAAAGCGTGCGTTTTACATAAAGGTATCACGAAGGAATTTTAGTAGTAGGTTAGTATCAAGAGTAGAGAAGAGTTAGAGATGGAGAAATGTCGAGGAATTTCCGGTGCTAGTAGAGCTGAGCAATAAGCATGGTATTGGCTAGTATACGAAGAGATGCCAAGAAAGATGGTAATCACAGACAGAGAGGAGATAAGCTAACGAATTCATAACAAATTGCCTATACATTATTATATGGATATCAAGAGAGATTAATCTTTGAAATGTATTAAGTTCATCGTGTGCATATATTATTGTATGAAATTGATTTTATTTGTTGTAAATATGCCATTATATCGCAATGGAGGGACAGATGAAATGTGGTTCGAGCGAAAAGATGATGAGAGCAGAGAGAAAGTAGAGAGAAGAGAGTAAGAGATGAAAGAGTAAAAGAGGAGAGAGGAAGAGTGAGAGTGAGAAAGTGAGAGAGAGAAGAGAGAGCAGGGAGGTAGTAGGTAGGTAAATATATTATACTCCGAGGGAGAAGAACAGAACAGAGAGAGAGACTAGAAAGACAGCAGACAGATAGAGTAGATAGAGAAGAGAGCGGGAGAAAAGAGAGAAAGAGAGAGATGAAGAGTAGAAGATGAGAGAGTGTTCAATGGTAATTAGCTAATTGGCACAGATTGACCAACTGTGGGTGTGTTGTGGGGGGAGGTAGGGGGGGGGAGGGAGTATTGAACATGTAATCCTTAGCCTAACGATTGCATCTAACAAAACATGGGCCAAACTGAGGATTTATTGGTTCATATTATGTACCCGAGTGAGACAGCATGTTTCGGAATCGGTCCTCGATTCTCATTTATTATCAATTGTTGTTTGATTTTTGTCGTCTTAGTGCTCAAAAATTGATGTCATGCATTATAGTCGGTGGGAGAAGGAAGAAGAGAAGACGAGGAGGGTGGAGTAGAGAGGGGAAGGATCTGTAACGGTTAGGGAAAGAGAGGGAGAGAGAGCAGAAGTAATAGATTAGATAATTAGCGGGGAAGTGTTAACGAGCGTAGTAGAGAGAGAGAGAGAGATTGAGAAGAGAGAGAGAGAGAGAAAGAGATGTTAAACCGCATATGAGATAGAGATAGTAAGAGAGAGTAGAGAGAGAGAGAACAGAGATAGAGAGAGAAACAGAGATAGAGGAGATGGAAGCGGTAAGGGGAGCGCCTAAATGAGGGAGAAAGGAAAGAGAGAGCGGCCCAAGTAAGAGAGAGAGTGAAGTAAAGTAAGAAGAGAAAAGATGAGAGCGAGCGGCCAAGGGATAAGAAGATGAAGTGTTGAACAAGTAATGACTAAGAGAGAGAGAGAAAGAAATAAAAGAGAGAGAGAGAGAGAATAGTAAAATAAAGAGGAGGAGAGAGAGTGACTTCTATAGTAAATAACAACTAAATTCACACTTTAAGGGACTACAACGAAACCTATAATATCAAGACTTCACTGATAAAAGCAACAGTTTAGGAACATAATTATGCTAGTACATAGAGTCAAGCATCGTGGGTTGTGGGTCAAAGCTTAGTTCAATACCCGTAGTTGCATGTAAAGGCTGGGGGCGAATTTGGTGGGTTAGGGGGTGCTGCGTCGTTCCATAAGGTGCAGTTCTCGATATGCCTCCACGTTTCTCCTCAAAGGTATTTCGGAGTTGGAGGGGGGGATAGAGAGGTAATGAGGTAGGTAGTTATAGAGGGGAGGGGGGTATACGGTATATATGGTTTAGAAAGTGTGTAATATAATACAGTATCACGTGTGTGTATATTTGTGTGGTATTTGTCAATTTGTATGCTTGTATTTATTATAATGTTAAGTGGGTTTGTTTTATGTTTGCTTATGTGTGGGTTTTATTTTGTTTGTTTGTGATTGCCACACGTTTCCAATTAGAGTTTTGGAGTTTGGAGGGGTTAGTTAGAGGGGAGAGGGTTCGGTATATTTGGATTAGAAGTGTGATATAATATCACGTGATGTTTATTTGTAGTTCTTGCGTTGTCTGATCTTTTGTAAGGCTTGTATTAATATATGTTTTAAGTGTGTGGTGTTTGTTTGCATAGTTGTTGGAGTTTTAAATTTTGTTTGTTTTGATGGTGTTATCTTGTATGTTTCATTTATTGTTAGTGTGCTGTGTGTCATGTCATGCCATTGTGTTTTATCCTATTCACACACACATTTATTGTTTCGTGAGTGCTGTGAGTGTGCGTACATGTGTGTATGTAAACGACGTTCTTAAACTCCTTCCTTTCCTCCAGCATGCTCAACAATTGGTTATCCCCCCTTCTCTTCCGCCCCGTCAAACGCCCTCCTACAGCCTCCTCCTCATATCCCTCTCCCTTTCTCTCCTCATAACCCCTTTCCCCCCGCCTCCTTGCCCGCTGTGCCCGGTGCGGTTCACCTGGCGAATGATTCCTGCGTTCCTCCCTTCCTCTCAGTATTCTCCCTCTTTTCCTCCGGTTCACATGGCGCCTCCTTTTCCACCCTAATTCCATTCCCACCCATCTCGCTCCTTTTTACCCCTTTCGGCATTCTCCCCCTCTTTACCTTTCTCATGGGTCGTGAAAAGTGTATCTCCTATATAACAGGCGGCGTTGCCCTCTCCTCAACCTCCGCCTCCCCCTCTAAATCAGCCTTCCCCCAAATCCTACTTCCTTCCCCGCACTTCCCCCCGCCTTCCCTACAACTCCTGGCCCTGCTCTCTCCTCCTCCCTCCTCCTATCTCTTATCCCCTCCACCTTCCCCCTACCTTCCTGTCCCCCCACTGACCCCTTCCCTCCTCCTTCCCCCTTTCTCCCCGAACGTCTTCCTCCACCTGGGCGTCACGCCGCAAAAAGGCCCTGTGGGTTGGTCAGCTACCGTTGGTTGGCTCATCCTTCTGAAATAACCCCTCAATCGACATGACCACTTCACATTTAGAGGTTATTTATTGCGTGCAATACAAAGCTGAGGATCTCTGCCAAGGGGTTCAGTAATTGGATCTGCACAATACCGTCCATATGCATGGGACAGTCAGGTAGCCCGGGTTGGTGAGTGGGATTGCGCCTAGATCATTATTTACAACTCGGACACCACGAGCCCAGCAACCAACGCGTAGCACCTATCTGCACCCCATACATCAATAACATACCCGTGTATCATGAAGCCGCCTTATTAGCCCCTGGTTTCAGTAACTTAGCTATATTAAAGTAAAAAAAAAAATTATTCATCTATATATATATATATAGCGTGTGTGGCTTATGATCACGAAGTCGACCTGATCGAAGATTAAGTTTTAGGTTTTATAATTATTTATAGTCCATCAGTTTTTTAGGCGTACCTGTTTAGTTATTCCGATTAATATGGTTCTAATCTCTTGATATAATAATATATCGAATTATACTGGAAAGTTAGGTTTTGGGTTTACTGAACTGATTTATTTTATTTTATTCTTTTTTCCTCTTTTGAAGTCGTGGATGAATGAGGCTTGTTAAATTGGTTCGGTTGTCTCGGGTGTAGTCGTCCGCAAGTAGTGATGTCGCTGATAAGGTTAGTCGTTGCGGTGATCTCGCCCGTCGCAGCTGCTGTAAGGCTTAGCTATTAATCGTGGTGGTGTGATGCAATGCTCGCATATGAATCCCGAGCATAGATCAGAGCCGAGACGTATGAGATTGATTGATACAGACGGGTCGGTATCTGTGAGACGCTCGGATGTTTTAAAAATCCTTATGGAGAAAACGTATCACCGTAAGTTGGCGTAATTGAAAGACGATTCGGGGGAAAAAAAAAAAACGTTTCTTGCTCTGGCTGTATCTTGCATAACGAGGTCCGGAACGCAGAGGTTATTTGGAACGAGAGTTATTTGCGGACGAAAAAAAATGAGAGAGAGAAGAAGAAAAGAGATTAGAGAGAGGAGAGATAAAAGATAGAGAGATAGAGAGAGAGAGAGAGAGAGAGAGAGAAGAGAGAGAGAGAGAGAGAGAGAAGAGAGAGAGAGAGAGAGGAGAGAGAGAGAGGAGTGAGAGTGGAGTAGAGGGAGAGAGAGAGAGGTTAAGACAGAGAAGAGATATGAAAGAGAGAGAGTTAAAAACTAGAGAAAGAGATAGAGAGAGAGAGACAGATAAACAGACGACAGACAACCTAGTTCAATACAATGGGGGCCACAGTATAGTATCGAGTTAGAGATAAAGATTCAGAGAAAGAGATAGATGGTACTAGAGACCGGCAGAGGGGCAAGCCCTGTCCTTAGAAGACGTGAGTGAGCGACGCCAAGAGAAAAGTAAGGAGCAGAAGAATGGTGAGACCGATGCAACACTACAGTATAACGAGTTACTCTACAACCTAAATAACAGAGACAGAGAGAAAGAAAAAGAGAAGAGAGAGACAGAACACGGCCAAACAAGAGACAGGAAGAGGAAAGAAAAAGAGAGGACGGAAGAGAGAAAAAAAAAATTATAAAAATAAAAAAAAAAACACAAAAAATATAAATTAGATAAGAGAATACAGAGAAAAGAAAAAGAGAGAGAGACAATAATGAAAGAGAGAGAGACTAGACAGACACAACAATGAAACAGAGAGAAAGGGAACAAAAAAAGAGAGCACGAGAGAGAAGAAAAGATCGGCGTGACCCGACACGACTCATAAACCGAATGAAGACTCAAGTAAAGACTTCGTCTATGCGGTGATCAAGTAAAAGGTTATAGCTGTAATCGGTCCTTGTGGCGCGACATGAGGCGCGAGGGCACAAGGCGTGTGTCTGGGCTCGCGGGTTTTATTTGTTTGTTGTTTGTCGGGTGCGTGGTTGGGTTTTTTGTTTGTTTGTTTTGTTTGGTTGTTTGTTCCGGGTGCGTGGTTTGTTTTGTTTTAGTTTGCTTTTGTTGTTTGGGTGCGCGTGGTTTTGGGTTTTGTTTGATTGCTGTTTTTAAATTTTGTTCTGTTGTTTGATCGGTGGCGTTGTTATGGGGTTTTTTGTTTGTTTGTTGTTTTGGTGTTTTAATCGGGATTCATCGGTTTTGTGTCCTTGTTTGTTTTGTTTGTGTTTTATTTGATTGTTGTTTGTGGGTTCATTGTTTTTTTTATTTTTATTGTTGTTTGTGGGTTTTATGTTTGTCTTGTTTGTTTTTTGTTTGCTAGGCATCTGATTTCGATGTTTTGTTTGTTTGTTGGGATAGGGGTCTTTTTGATTTGTTTACGTTTATTGTTTTGCTGGCTTAGGGTCTTATTTTTGGTTTGTTTGTGTTTTATTTGTGTTTGTTGGCTAGGGTTCTTCTTTTTTATTTGCTTGTTGTTTTGTTCTGAATGCTTTGTGTCATTTGAAGTCTTTTTGGATTGCTTGTACGATATTAGCAGAATTTTTTTAGGAATTTTTTGAAGGGGGGTTGTGTTTGGGTCGTGTTTTAATGTGTTTGTTGGGGTAAGGTCATTTTTTTATTTTTGTTTGTCGGTGCTTTATTTTGTTGCTGTTGTTTGGAGTTGAGTGTTATTGTTGTTGTTATTTGTTTGCTTTGGGTGCCTGGGCTGGCTATGTTTTATTTGTCGACGCAACAAGTTTTTATTTGTTTGTTGGTTGTCGAAAAGGATCGATGTGTTTATAATGTTGTTTGTTTTCCGGGTCAGTGTTCTTTATCGGAACATGATGTGTTTTACTTGTTACTTGCTTGTAGGAAGGACGTCAGTGTTTTGTTTGTTTTTTGATTTGTCTGTGCGTCATTGATTAAAAACATCTCGTTTTCGATATAGAGTCCATTCTCTGACTCTTTTTGTAAAATTTTTATCTATTTGAAGATGCATTTGATAATTCAACCTTGCTGTGTGTGAGTTGCGCTGTCTTCTCGTGTCTTATGATACTAAGCCATTAGAACACTTCATAAATGTTTAACCCATCTATAAATTTGATCATTACTTTGATAACAGGATTTCGATGTATTAAGCAATAATTAGTTATCGAGTCTGGGAAGTTAAGTGATCCATGAAACTATATTTATCGCAAGATTTATCACGACGCACTTCATTATCAATTCATTATTAGAACATTAATTTGATAACAGTCGTGAGATGATATTGTTACCTGTTCATTAAGCCGTGTCAAGGTATGAACACATTTTTTTTACGACGATGGTAAGCGCTACGGTTTATTTTTTTTAATACCAGGACAATTTCCATACACGCGTGAACAAGGGTCTGTGAACTTGCCTGATCAAGATCGTGAAAATTGGTTTGTATCTTTATTTAATGGATAATGGATTTAATTTCCGTTCGTGATCATTTGGTAATTTAGTCATGCAATTGAGTACTTTGACCCCTGGTTTGGGGAGAAAGGAGGAGGGAAGGGTAGGGTTAAAAAGTGGGGGTAACTGAATGGAGTGAGAAGAAGGGATAAGGTTAAGACGTGGGATTAATGGAAGGATGGGGGGTGAGAAGAGTAGTTTAAAAATGCAGAGGCTGGGAGTCTGAATCGGCGGGGGGGTTGAAGCGAGCGTGTAGAGGAGGGGTGGGGAGGGTTTTAGTAGGAGGGCGTGCGTGAGGAGGTGATGGGTGGGTTTTGTGGTTTGGATGAATGGGATGTGGAATAAAGGTATGAGAAAGAGATATTTGCCTGTGAGTTTATTGGAAGACTTCAGGGAGCGTTGAGGTTGAAGTGGAGAGGGAGAGAGATAAGAATCCTTCTGAGCTATTAGAGAAATTGGGACTGGAGAAAGAGGAGGGAAAAGGAAAAACATTCAGGATGAGGTTTGTAGGCGAAAATCAGGAAACTCGAGGAGAGATTAAGTGAGTGTGGAGAAGGGGAGATCCTGGGGGGTTGGAGAAAAATGAGGAAGACATCCAGAATGGGGAGGGGGCAGGGGGGTGGAAGTGACGGAACTCTTTGATCAAGTGGGTTGGAGATTATCGGGGGTTTAAGTTGTTTAAGTTAGTGTGGGAGAAGAGAATTAAGGAGATTTTGTGATCTGTTGGAGAAAATGAGGAACGAATAAAGAAGGTAAAAAAGAAGATGAAGCTGGCGTGTGCGGCGGGTGGTGGGTAAAATAGAGTGAGATGTGGAATTTTTTTTTTTTTTTTTTTTTTTTTTGAGTGGGGAGGACTTGTAGGGTGGTGGGGGTGGGGGGTTGAAACGAAGCCCACCCATGGATCGGCGACAATGAAGCCCCCACCGCCGTTGCTAATCACGCATTGTTATTAAGTCTAATTTCCATAATCGATGAAGCTACTAGGCTTATAATTATTTGTGATCGAGATGGGGTTGGTTGGTGGTGGGGGGGAGGACGGGAGTGTATCGTTCCCGCACATACCACGATTTTTTTCACAATCAATATCTCCTTGTGTGACTTTTTATTTTCATATACGTATATATATATTATATATATATATATAATATAATATATATATATATATGTGTGTGTGTGTTGTGTGTGTGTGGTGTGTTGTGTGTTGTGTGTTGGTGTGTGTGTGTGTGTGTGCTGCGGCGTGTAAATTTTAAGCACACATACATTATAATATAATATATATATATATATATATATATATATATATAATATATATATATATATATATATTATATATATATATATATATATATATATATATCGTAAGCGAACCGACCCAAAAGGTAAACCCACTTGTCTCCGGGACATCGATTCAGCCGAGTATTCCGGTTCTTGCACCTTAGGCTTAGCGAAACCGATCCGGATTCCTGGTTCGCCTATTACGTGCATTTTTGTAAAAATTTTCTCGAAGAACTCTGAATTTTCCATTAAAAAATAAACACACATAATACGCTTGCACACACGCAACGTGTATAGGCGCGCAAACAATATACGTTATGATGTATAATATAATATATAGATAGATAGTAGAATAATATTATATATTATAATATGAATATATAAATATCATATGTTATATATGTTTGTGTGTGTTGCTGCTTGCGTGTTGTGTGTGTGGTTGGTTGTGTGTTGCGTGTGCCTCGCTGCTCGTGTGCTTGTTGTGTTGCTGCGTGTGTTGTGTGTGTGTGTGAACGAGTTAGATTGCCTGTCCTTCCACATTTTCCACTTCTCGGCCCCTAAAAGCAACGGATCCCCGCCTTCCTTGTTCTGACGACTTAATCCAAGGCACAGCGAGCGGCCCTCGGCAAATTGCCCGCATCTCTGTCGCAGCGAGTGCATATCCCATTTGCACAGACGGGACCGCGATTTTTTTTTTTTTTCCTTTCTTTTAGGGCTGGAGAAGAGAGAGGAGAACAAGAGAAAGGAGGCAAGAGAGACAGACAGACAGACAGGTCGCCAACGCAACGAGAACAGACAGAAAAGACAACACAGAGAATAAGAATACAATTATGAAAATACAGACCAGACAGTTCATGTTGGCTAGCACAGTGAAAATGAATAAAAAACATTTTTTAATCGTACACATAAATAAATATACATATGAATAAAGAAGACCGAAAAAAAATATAGACGAAAACCCACATATACAAGTGCAATAATAACCGCCGGTCGACAACCCCAGCGTAATAGCTCGATTGGGGGGGACGGCAGAAGGAGGTAGGTGAACTGCCGCATCTTCTAAAAAGCAGACATTCATACTGTTTTCACCCCTCCCCTCTCTCCTCCCCCTCCTTATGGGGTAATTAGGATGCCGCACCGTCCGATCATTCTCTCATGCCTCTATCCCTCCCCCATCTTACCCCTCCCCCCATATATCCTTCGCCTCCCCCCTCCCCCATATTCCTACGTCCCCCCCCATATCCTAAACCCTTCCCCCCATATCTTCTTCCCTCCCTCCCTCCCCCATTTCCTAACTCCCTCCCCATACCCCCTCCCTCTCTCACCTCCACGTCCAGTTTATGGATAGAGCGAGTTCTTCCCATCAGTAAATATGATTTTCGACCTCTCTGTCCTTAGACTAACATGTATTAAAGAGAGAGAGAGAGAGGGAGATAGAAGAAAGAGACGAAGAGCAGCGAGAGAGAGACGAGGGAGAGACGAGAGAAAAAGACGAAGAGAGACGAAGGAGAGAGAGAAGAAGGGGAGGAGGAAGAAAGAGAAGAGAAGAAGAGAGAGAGAGAGAGCAAGAAGAGAGAAAATGAGGAAAAGAGAGAGAGAGGGGGGAGAAGAGAGCCATACGAGAAAGACAGAGAGAGAGCAGAGGAAGAAGCAGGAAAAGGAAGAGGAATAGCAAGGGAAAAGAAGGTAAACGAGAGGTAGCGAGAGGGAAAAATAGAGTGTAAGGAGAAAAAAAAAAGAAAAAAGACAGTTGAAAACATAATAGATTGACAGAACAATATACAGACAAACAACACACGAAAAGAGTAAGAAGACAGAACAATGGAGAAAAAGCTAGGAAAAACAATTTTAGAACCAGAGAAAGAGAACCAACTTAAACTACAGAGAACAGACCGACCAATCTAGAGAAAGAGACACAATTAGAGACCAGAGAACAGAAGACAACTCAAAAGACGACGAGACATAGCCACAGAAAGAGACCAAATACGGACGCAGACACCAATTAGACCACAGAAAAGAAACAATACAATGAACAGGGGGAAAGAGAAACAGACAGGAGAAAGAGACAAATGAGCAGAAGAAAGAGCGAGAGACAGAGAAAGACAGAAAGAACAGGAAAAGATAGCGGGACAGAAAGAACACAAAGACAAGCGACAGTGAAAAGAGCAAATGGAGACAGAGAAAAGACGAGAACAGAGAAAGACGAATGCACAACCCTGAAGGAAGAGTTCCCTTATCCAAGTGCTCTTATAATACATCAAGTCTTTATGCAAGGCTTCAACAAACACAACTCATTTACATGCTGGAGATACCAATAAAGTAAATTATTGAAATAATATCAATCTATTGTGTTAAAGAAATGAATATGAAGAATATAAGCTGCAGCCAGAAGGGCAATAGATGAAAAAAACGTTGAACCTAATTTAAATTATTCCAAATCATATGCATATTACATCGTACTTTATCGTTCATTTCTTTGTTTCCATCTCTCATTTCTTATTGATGTGCAAAGAGAGTCGAAAAAGTTTATACTATACTTTTGTATGTTCGGGTTTCGTTTTTGATCCATTTTGTTTATTATTTATTTACTATGCATTACCTAGTGCAGTAGCAACAGCAGTGTAAGCTGGTATAAATGTAGTGCACCGGTAAAGTAGCATAATACATCAGTACAGTACAGTCACTCAGTAGTACACTGTAGTAGTCAATTGTCAAGCACTAGCATTACAGTAAAATCCAATTCTTGCATATAAATATGACATAAATCAGTAAATATAGTAAGTCATAAAGTTGTAATTCCATATAACATATGTAGTTACATAAATATTAGTAGACCAACAACACAGCTAAGTAGTAGCAGTAAGAATAGTATAATAACTAAGTAGGACATCCATGTTTTAGCTTAAATAAACTGAGTTAGACACTGTCTCTCGGGACGAAAGGCCGATACAAACTGTATAGTAGAGTTTGAAGAATAGTGTATGAGGTAAAGATCAACTAAGTCATATAGCACTAGTAGTAGTTGTCAGTAGTATTGCTAAAAGTAGCACAATAGTAAAGTAGTTGTCTTGTAAGTAGTATGAAGTAGTAGTATAGATCAGTAGTATAGTATAGAAGTAGGCAGCAGTTCAGTAGCTAGCATATAGTAGCTGTGTGTAGTAGTAAGTGCGAATAGTAGTTAGAAGAAAGAGAAGTATGTATGTATCATATAAGTATCTAGTAGTATAGTAGTAGTAGAAGTACAGCAATAGTAGTAGTAAGCACAGTATAGTTGTTTTTTGTATATGTAGTAGTAGTTAATAGAAGACAGTAGTAGTTAGTGTTGTAGAAAGTAGCCAATATAGTTAGTAGCAGTATTAGTCTTGTTCTATAGGGAGTAGAAGATATAGTAGATACGAAGTACACAGTGTATACAGAGTAGTAGTTGTGTATGTACAGTGAAGTAGTAGTAGTGCTAGTAGAAGAGCCAGCAATAGTATGAGCGTAGTATAATTTCTTCAGTCAGTACTATAGTGTCGTAGTAATGACAGTAATAGTTAAGTAGTATAAAGTAGCAGCAATATAGTCAGTAGCAGTAGTAGATGTTGTGTATAGTAGTCATAATAGGATAACAGATGTAGTATTTATGTCAGTAGAGTAGCAGCCAGTATTATATCTAGACATAGTAGTAGTTAGAGTAGTAAGATGTAGGCATATCATAGCAGCACAGAACTGAATAGTTCATAAAATTTATTATCATTACCGGTTATTCATATAATCATCAGCTGTAATCCGTTATACCTGTTGATATTTCTACTTGTAATCCCTATAAAAATTGCATCTCCCCGAATTATTTTTATTGATGAAATAAGACCAAGGCCTGTCAAACTGGAGCTTCCAGTATCCATTATATCCACCATATTATATTAATCCATCAAGGAAGTTGACAACATGGGTTAGGATAATGAACCTATTTTCCCCTATCCCCATCTCTCCCTCTCTCTCCTCTACTCTCAACTCTCCTTTCTTCTCTCTCTCTTTAATCTCTTTCTTCTTCTTTCTTCTCTCTCTCTCTCTTCCTCTCTCTCTCTCTCCTTTCTCTCTCTTTCTTCTCCTCTCTCTCTTCTCTCTCCTTCTCTTCTGCTCTTTCTTCTCTCTCTTTCTTTCTCTCTCTCTCTTTCTCTCCCTCTCTCTCTCTCTCTCTCCCTCTCTCTCCATCTCTCCCTCTGTCCTCCTCTCCTCTCTTCCTCTCTCTCTCTCTCCTCTCTCTCTCTCTTAACTTTCTTCTTTCTTCTTTCTCTCTCTCTCTCTCCCTCTCTCTCTCTCTCTCTCTCTTCTTCTCTCTCTCCTCCTCTCTCTCCTCTCTTCTCTCTCTCTGTCTCTCTCTCTCTCTTCTTCTCTCTCCTCTCTCATCTCTCTTTCTCTCTCTCT
>NW_020870470.1:58646-64519 GCF_003789085.1 Penaeus vannamei | reverse complement strand
GGCATTCACAATACCCACCTCGTTCTCCTTCTTTCTTCTCTCCTATTCTTGTTCTCTCTCCCCTCCTCTTTCTCTTTTCTTATTCTTCCTCCTCCTCTTCCTCTTCTTTCTTCCTCTGCTTTTCCTCCTCTCCTCTTCCTTCCCTCTCCTGTTTTCCTCCTTTCTCCCCCTCCTCCTTCTTTCACCTCCTCCTTTCCCCCTCCTCCCTCTTCCCCCTCTCCCTTCTTCCTTCCCCCCCTCCTCTCCACCCCACAAACAAATAGGTCGCCCAGAGCTGCCATGCCACGAAAAAGGAGATTAATCATGCAATGGCCGAGCCTGGCGATGACTCGACATAGACACCTGAGTCGATAACTCCGCGATATTTTTAGTAACGCCTCTGTTATCAGGCGCGCCATATTCGTTGCAGTTGAGCCACGGGTTCTCATTGGTTGGGGACAGCTACGTGTTTTTTTTTATGTTTATTCTTTCTTTTTTCTATCTGTTTATCATTTTTCTTGTATTATTTTATTGTGCATTTATTTTGTTGACAACTCACCACGAAGGTTCATAATTGTTGGGGACAGCACGTGGGTTTTTTCTTTTTTCCTTATTCTTCTTTTCTTTATTTTTATGTTTTTCTTTTCTTTTCTAATCTGTTTATCATTTTTTTTATTTATCGATAACTCCAGCCGTATTTAGTAACCGGCTCTGTTATCACGCGTGCCATATTTGTTGCAGTTGAGCCACGAGGTTCTAATTGTTGGGGACAACTACGTGTCTTTTTTATGTTTATTCTTTTCTTTTCTATCTGTTTATCCATTTTTCTTTTCTATCTGATTATCCATTTTCTTTTATTTATTGATAACTCCAGCCGTATTTAGTAACCGCCTCTGTTATCACGCGCGCCATATTCGTTGCAGTTGAGCCACGAGGTTCTAATTGTTGGGGACACTTGTGGGTTTTTCTTTTTCTTCTTCTTTTCTTTATTTTATGTTTATCCTTTTTTTCTATCTATTACTCATTTTCTTTTATTTGATTTAATTTTGTCGATAACTCAGCCGTATTTAGTAACCGCCTCTGTTCATCACGCGCGCCATATTTGTTGCAGTTGAGCCACGAGGTTTAATTGTTGGGACAGCTATGTGTTTTTTTTTATGTTTATTCTTTTCTTTTTTTCTATGTTTATTCTTTATTTTCTATCGATTTTCTTTTCTGTTATTGATTATTTATCGATTACTCAGCCGTATTTAGTAACCGCCTCTGTTATCACGCGCGCCATATTTGTTGCAGTTGAGCCACGAGGTTCTAATTGTTGGGGACAGCTATGTGTGTTTTTTTTCTTCTTCTTTTCTTTTTTTTTCTATGTTTATTCTTTCTTTTCTATCTGATTATCATTTTCTTTTTATTTGTTCATTTATTTTGTTGATAATCCACAGGAGGTTCTAATTGTTGGGGACAGCTATGTGGTTTTCTTTTTCTTCTTCTTCGTTTTCTATGTTTATTCTTTTCTTTTCTATCTGATTATCCATTTTATTTTATTTATCGATAACTCCAGCCGTATTTAGTAACCGCCTCTGTTATCACGCGTGCCATATTTGTTGCAGTTGAGCCACGAGGTTCTAATTGTTGGGGACAGCTATGTGGTTTTCTTTTTCTTATTCTTCTTTTTTTTTTTTCTATGTTTATTCTTTTCTTTCTATCTGATTACCCATTTTCTTTTATTTGTTCATTTATTTTGTTGATAACTCCAGCCGTATTTAGTAACCGCCTGAGTTATCATTCCCGCCATATTGTTTTTTTCTCTGTTTATATATTTCATTTTCTTTTATTTACGTATCTCTTTATTTATCTCCTTATTTCTTCTTCTTTTTGATTGATTGATTATTCATTTCATTGTGTTTATTTTCATTTGGTGATATAATTGAATGAAAAAAAATCTGAAATATGAAAAAAATCGTATATTTCACCGAGAAAAAATAATTGGCTTTGAATGGAAAGTCAGATAAAGATATTTAATTTAAAAATGTAGGGAAAAAAAACATATTTCTGCTGCTGTATGTACTGTATGTACCTGCGCATGTATGTATGTATGTATGCGTGTATGTATATGTGTGTATGCATGTATGTGTGTATGTATGTATGTATGTATGTGTGTATGTACTGTGTGTATGCATGTTGTATGCATGTGTGTATGTATGTATGTGTGTATGTGATGTATTGTATGTATAGTGTGTATGTATATATGCATGTGTGTGTATGTATATGTATGTATGTGTGGTATGTATGTGTGTATGTATATGTGTGTATGTATGTATGTGTGTATGTATGTGTGTATGTATGTGTGTATGCATGTATGTATGTATGTATCTATGTATGGTGTGTATGCATGTATGTGTATGTATGTATATGTGTGTATGTATATGTGTGTAATGCATGTATGTATGTATGTGTGTGGTGTATGTATATGTGCGTATGCATGTCTGTATGTGTCTGTGCATTGATACTTTATACATAATACCTACACACATGTACGCGTTACATGCAATATATACAAATATATATATATAAATAGATAAATAAATATGTATATTTACGTATATATAGATGGATTAATATCTTCTTTCTTTCTTTTCTTTCTTTTGTTTTTTACAACACGGAAAAAAAATTATTTCATGTATTTCTATGGCTTTTTCACCATATTATTCATTTTCTTTCTCCTTCTCTCAATCGTCCTCCTATTCTTTCCTCTCCTCTTCTCTTCTTCCTCCTCCTCCCATCCCCTTCGTCCTCCTCATCATCCTTCTCTTTTTTTTCTTTCCCTCTCCTCCTCTTCTTATTCCTCTTCTCCACTCTTCCTCATTCCCTCCTCCTTTCTTCTCCTCTTCCTTCTTTTTCCTTCCTCCACTCCTCTTTCTGCTCCTCCTCCTCCACCGCACTTCTTCCCTTTCTCTCCTCTTCATCCTTCTCCTCCTTCCTCCCCCTCCTCCTCCTTATCTTCTTTATTCCTTCTTTCGCCTTTCTCCTTCCTCCACCCCTCTCTTCTCCTTTCCCCTCCCTTCCTTTCCCCCTTTCTCCTCTCTTCCTTCTCCTCCTCTCTCCTTCCTCTTCCTTCTTTCGCTTTCCCGACAGGATACAGCGAGGCGAGGAGCATTCCTTACAAGGCGCACAAGGACGCTCCAACACGGGTCCTACTTGGCCGGGAGGGGGTGTGGGGGGGAGGAGGGGTAGGAGGGGTTGTGGGGGATGGAAATAGGGGGGGGGTAGGGGGGTGTGGGAGGGAGGAGGGGGGGTTTGGTAGGGGGAGGGGGTGTGGAGGGGGGGGTGTGGGGGGGGGGGGGGGGGGGGAGGAGGAGGGGTTTGGGGGGGTAATAGGGGGGGAGAGGGGGTGTGGGGGGTTGGTAAGGGGGAGGAGGGGGTGGGGGGGAGGAGGAGGGGGTGTGGGGAGGAAGGTAATAGGGGGTGGGGTGTGGGGAAGAGGGTTCATAGGGGTGGGGGTGTGGGAGGAGAGGGTGTGTGGGGGGGAGGAGGGGTGTGGGGGAGGAGGAGGGGTGTGGGGTGTGGGGGTGTGGGGGAGGGGAAATAATGGTGTTGTGGGAGCAAGGAGAGGGAGGGTAATAGGGGTGGGGTGGGAAGGGGAGGGGGGAGTAATGGGGGGTTGGGGGTAAGGTGAGGGGGAGGGGGAAGGGGGAGAGAGGGGGGAGAGGGTCGTGGGGTGGTTAGTAGGTTAGGTGAGGGGGAGGTGGGGGAGGGGAGGGGGTGGGGAGGGGGGGGAGGGGGAGGGGGTCATGGGGTGGTTCGGGGTAGGTGAGGGGGGGCAGAACTGCCACCTCCTCCTTTAAGGAAATGGGTGTTTTACCTTCGTGGAGAAAAACCTTTTTTTATTTTTATTTTCTAGAACTTTTTATCAAAATGCTGATGGATTCGAGTCGATGTGTATCTCAATCTCTATTTTATATTTCCTCTATTTTTTTTCGCTTTTCTTACCTTCCTTTTGCTTTCTCTCTCTCTCTCTTCTTTCGGGTCACTTACCTCTTCATATCTCTCATTATCATCTAAATACATCTTGCATATAAATACCATTATAATGTGAAACAGACAAGAGTGAGAGATTTTCTATACCTCAGTCAGACACCGCGAGCATAAACCATAAATCCCAAAACGGAAGTGAATGCCTTAATAAATCCAACCGTTTGCCACGAGTTAAACCTGTGTAATCCGAAGCTGGAATAACGAAACGTCGTTAAACCGCAGCGCCCGTAATAAAGAGGCAAAAAGCCATCATCGAAGGCGCCACTTGATACCCGCTCGGCCAGTCGCCCAAAGTCATTTATGCCAGCACCCTCTAACCCGGCGCCAATTACCCGCGCCGCCGAGAGAGGGGTAAATCGTCCCGTTTTCTTTTTCGTTCTCTTGCTCTCGCTCTGTTGTTTTCGTTCGGTCTCTCTCGCTCTCTCTCTCTTGTCGCTCTGTTCCTCTCTCTCTCTCGTTGCTCTCTCTCTCTCTCTCTCTCTCTCTCTCTCTCTCCTCTCCTCTCTCTCTCACACACACACACACACACAACACACACCACCACACACACAACACACACACACACACCACACACAACTATTATATATATCTATTATATATATCTATATATATATATCTATATATATATATATATATATATATATATATATATATATATATATATATATATATATATATATATATCCCTCTCCCAAGGAAACCCTTGCACCATACACTTAACTTAATCTAAATCTTCCTCTTAAAAAGGCTCTTACCCCTTGTTCATCCTTCCCCAAACCTCTTCCCGCCAAAAAGTAAAGTGCCTAACCTGACTCTTTTTTTCCTTCCCACACTAAACATGATGCTTAAGGACTTTGGCTGATTCTACTTTAATGTGTGTGTGTGTATGTGTGTGTGTGTCGTTGTGGTGTGTGTGTTGTGTGTGTGTTGTGTGTGTGTGTGTGTGTTGTGTGTGTGTGTGTGTGTGATGGGAGTTGTGTGGTGCGTTTCTATTTGTGTGTGTGTTTGTATTTGTGTGTGTGTGTGTGTTTGTATATGTGTGTGTGTGTATGTGTTTGTATTTTATGTTGTGTGTGTGTTTTGTATTTGTGTGTGTGTGTGGTGTGTGTTTTGTGTTTGTGTGTGTGTGTGTGTGTGTTTGTATTTGTGTGTTGTGCGTTGTGTGTGTGTTTTTATTTGTGCGTGTGTGTGCTGTATTTGTGGTGTGTTTGTGACTGTGATTGTGTGTGTGTGTGTTTGTGTTGTTTGTATCGTTCAATGGAGTCTTGTTAAGTGCACGGCTTTGAGAAAGGGTTCGGGTAAATTTGAACCCAGTTCTACCTTGTGGTATTCTAATGAGTGCCCTAAACACACACACACACACACACACACACACACACACACACAGTTCACACACACACACACGTTTTCATTTTCTTCTTCTTATTAGATTTATTTACTTTCTATTTACTTTTTTATCAAGGTTAAACAACATTAGATTAAATCCATACCACTAATACTTATATTTCATCGATATTTCATGTACAAACTCAACCTAAATAACCGGTATGATTGTCTAAGATACAGAACTAAACCTCTAAATTATTATTTTTTCTCTAAATCTAAACTTTTAAAGGGTTTTATGTTTTATGGAGAAAAAAAAGTTTTAAGTTCGTCGGTGTTTCTGAAGTCATTGCTATTATTTATGTCGTTCTTAAGAATTGTTTGGTATTTAAAGTGAGGGGGAAGTATGCTCACACTTTCATTCTCTCTATCTCTCCTTTCCTCTCTTTATTTCTTTCTGCCTCTGTCTCTCTTTCTGTCTCTGTCTGTCTCTCTCTCTCTCATTCTTTCTTGCTTCTGTCTGTCTCCCTCTCTGGTCT
>NW_020870470.1:48646-53646 GCF_003789085.1 Penaeus vannamei | reverse complement strand
ATAATAATAATAATAATAATAATAATAATAATAATAATAATAATAATAAAAATACAATAATACAACTGCTGCCACTACTAGTACCACTATTGATAATAATAATAACAATAAAACAATAATAATAATAATAAAACAATGATAATAACACTAATAAGACAATAAAAATAATAATAACAATAACAATAAAAAAACAATAATAATAACAATAATAATAACAACAACAACACAACAATAATAATAATGAAAATAAAATAATAATAATAATAATAATAATAATAATAATAATAATAATAATAATAATGAATAATAATGATTATAATAACAATAATATTGATTAATAATAATAATAATAATAATAATAAATAATAATGATGATGATAATAATAATGATAATAACAATAATAATAATAACAACAAGAACAACAACGAATAAACACTGACACACAACAGAAACGGCAACAGTTTAACGACAACAACAATAACCCCAACACCACACCCCTTTCATTTCTCTTATTCTCCTTCGCACCCCCCCCCTTCCCCCTTCCCCATTCCTCCTTCCTCCTTCCCATTCCCCATTCCTCCTCCTTCCCCATTCCCCATTCATTCCTTCCTCCTTCCCCATTCATTCTTCCTCATTCCTTCCCATCCTTCCTCCTTCCCTTCATTCATTCCTTCTCCTTCCATTCCCCTTCATTCCTTCCTCCTTCCCCATTCCCCATTCATTCCTTCCTCCTTCCTCATTCCCCATTCCTTCCTATCCTCATTCCCATTCATTCCTTCTCTTCCTCATTCCCCATTCATTCCTTCCTCCTTCCCCCCATTCATTCCTTCCTCATTCCTCATTCCCATTCATTCCTTCCTCCTTCCTCTTCCCCATTCATTCATTCATTTCCTCCTTCCCATTCCCCATTCCTTCCTTCCTCTTCCCCATTCATTCCTCCTCCTTCCTCATTCCCCATTCATTCCTCCTCCTTCCTCATTTCCCATTCCTCCTTCTCTCATTCCCCATTCATTCCTTCCTCCTTCCTCATTCCCCATTCATTCCTTCCTCCTTCCTCATTCCCCATTCCTCCTTCCTCCTTCCTCATTCCCCATTCATTCCTTCCTCCTTCCTCATTCCCCATTCATTCCTTCCTCCTTCCTCATTCCCCATTCCTCCTTCCTCATTCCCCATTCATTCCTTCCTCCTTCCCCATTCCCCATTCATTCCTTCCTCCTCCCCTCATTCCCCATTCATTCCTTCCTCCCATTCCCCATTCATTCCTTCCTCCTTCCCCATTCATTCATCATTCATTCCTTCCTCCTTCCCCATTCCCCATTCATTCCTTCCCCTTCCTCATTCCCCCCATTCCCTTCCCCCTTCCTCATTCCCCATTCATTCCTTCCTCCTTCCCATTCCCCATTCATTCCTTCCTCCTCCTCATTCCCCATTCATTCATTCCCCTTCCTTCCCCATTCCTCCTCCTTCCCCATTCATTCTTCCTCCTTCTCATTCCCCATTCATCATTCCTCCTTCCCCATTCATTCCTCTTCCTCCTTCCTCATTCCCCATTCATTCCAATCATTCCATTCCTCCTTCCCCATTCATTCCTTCCTCTTCCTCATTCATTCCCATTCATTCCTTCCTCCTTCCTCATTTTCATTCATGGGACAATGGGAGGGCGAAGGTGGATGAATCAGTCGAAATCATCCATCAAAATTACCATAAGAATTACGGGGTGTCGCCATCACATTTGCATATGGGGGAATCTTCGTAAATTTTATTTTTGATTTTTTTTTTTTTTTTTTTGGTATTTTCTTGTCCTTTTTCTAATTTTTTTCTGTGGTATTATTCTTTCTTTCTCTCTCTTTTCTTGTCTTTTTTAAAATTGTTTTTCTGTGGTATTATTGTTTTTTTTATTTTTAGCACCATTGCTATAAATTATTATTATTATTATTATTTTTAATTGGCGTTATTATGGTTCTCCTTATTACCATAATGAGGATAACCATTATCATCCTTATCGCACATTGTTATAAATACCATAATTTTTAACCATTATCATAAATCCTCCTTATTCCTACAACCTTATTATTACTATTATTATTACAACCTTATATATTATTCCTTATTCCTACAGCCTCTTTAATTTTCCTATTTGCGTTTAAGAACTGACATAATTTATTATAGAACACACGCAAAAAAACGTAGTAAATTTATAGGTTACTCAAGTAATATACAAACAATAATGATATCAAATAGTGAATAAAAAAAATTGAGAAATGATTTTAAAATAATTAATTAGCAGGAAAATGCACAAAACGAAATGAAAAAATGAGAAATGACTTTTAAAAATTGATTAACAGGAAAATGTATCAAGTAATATCCAACAACAATTAAATAGTGAATTAAAAGATAGGAAGTGATTTTTAAAAATTAATTAGCATAAAAATGCACAAAACAAAAAAAAAATGAGAAACGATTTTAAAAATAATTAATTAGCAGGAAAATGCACAAAACGAAATAAAAATGAGAAACGATTTTCTTAAAAATTAATTAGCAGGAAAATGCACAAAACGAAAAAAAAAATGAGAAACGATTTCTTAAAAATTAATTAGCAGGAAAATGCACAAACGAAAAAAAAAAAAATGAGAAACGATTCCTTAAAAATTAATTAGCAGGAAAATGCACAAAACGAAATAAAAAATGAGAAATGATTTTAAAAATAATAATTAGCAGGAAAATGCACAAAACGAAATAAAATATGAGAAACGATTTTAAAAATAATAATTAGCAGGAAAATGCACAAAACGAAAAAAAAAATGAGAAACGATTTAAAAATAATTAATTAGCAGGAAATGCACAAAACGAATAAAAAATGAGAAACGATTTCTTAAAAATAATTGGCAGGAAAATGCACAAACGAAATAAATAATATACAAACAATAATAACATCAAATAGTGAATAAAAAATTGAGAAATGATTTAAGAAAATAATTAGCAGGAAAATGCACAAAACGAAATAAAAAATGAGAAACGACTTCTTAAAAATAATTAAATAAATTAAATTATTAAATAATTAAATAGACTTTAAAGAAAAATACTCACAAGAAAATAATAATTTGCAGGAAAATGCACAAAACGAAAAAGAATTTAAAGAAAAATACTCACCACAATCCAGTATTTTTTGACGAGAACGAAACAAAGACGAAACGACCGTGCGCATAACCCCATCTTCGGTTTATTTCTTGTTTATTCTTTCTTCTCTCCTCTCCTCTGTCTTCTTCGTCACTCTCTCTTCCTATTTTCTATCCTCTCTCTTCCCTTTTCTCTTTTCTTATCCCAGTTCCTTGGTTTTCCTTCAGCCACAAACCGCAAACACCAAAACATTTTGACTTTTATTGGAGACTTGGATAGTTAGCAAGGTTGCCATATTTTCTTTCTTTTTATTATACTCTTCTTCTTTCTTTTTCTTCTTTCTGTTTTCTCTTCTTCTCGTTTTCCCTGTTCTTTTTTCTCTTTATTATACCTCTTCTTCCTTCTTTTTTCTTTCTGTTTTTTCTCTTCTTCTCGTTTTCCCTGTTTTCTTTTCTTATTTCTTTTCTTTTCTTGTTGTTGGATGTCGTGTATCTCTGTAATCTTCCTTCTTTCTTCTTTCGTTTTTTTCTTCTTGTTTTTCCTGTTTTCTTTTCTTATTTCTTTTCTTTTCTTGTTGTTGGATGTCGGGTATCTCTGAAATCAGAAACGTCGAGAGAAATATTATTATCAATTTACAAGACCTTTAGTTTCTTAAAAAAAAAAAAAAAAAAAAAAAAAAAAAATTAGAAACACTGTCTACCAATCATCTAGTCATACTGTCTGTCTGTCATTAGTCAGACAGTCATTCAGCCATACTTTATAACTGCCTTCACTCACTCACTCCCTATGTCAGTCAGTCAAACATTTAGTCAAAGAAAATACTCGTTTATATTTGGCTATTTTGGTTGTATAAGTAAATATGTCAATCACTCAATATTTGCATAGCCATTTGCCCATCTCCCTATGTCTGTGTTTGTGTCTGTGTCTGCTTTTCGTCTCTGTTTCTCTCTCTCTCTCTCTTTTCTCCTCTCTCTCTCTCTCTCTCATTCTCTCTCCCCCCTCTCTCTCCATTCTCTCCCCGACTTCTTTCTCTCCTTCTCTCTCTCTTTTCTCATCCCCCCCTCTCTCTCTCTTTCTCATTCTCTCCCTCTCTCCCATTCTCTCCCGCCTCTCTCTCTCTTCTCCTCCTTCTCTCTCTCTCTCTATTTTTTCTCATCCCCTCACTCTTTCTCTCTTTCTCATTCTCTCTCCCCCCTCTCCTCTCATTCTCTCTTCCCCTCTCTCTCTCTCATTCTCCCCCTCTCTCTCATATTGACTTCCACGCATAGCAATCAGTCCATCAGCCTATCTATCTATCAAGTCTTCAACATCTAGTCTATCAGTCTATCTATCTCTCTATCTATCTTAAGTTCACCTAAATTCTTAATGGCAATTAGGCACACGTGTACATCTGCATTTGTGTATGTATGTATGCAAATTTGCTTGCCTGCATACTTACATATCCAGTTGCGTTGGGGGGGGGAATATTTGTGCGTGCGTGTATGTTTATCTACATACTTACATACCGAATTCCGTTGCAAAAGAAAAAAAAAAAAAAAAAAAAAACAATAACAACAAAAATAGGTATTTGTTGTTTATTTGTCTGCATTTCTATTTCGATTTCGGTTTTAAAAGATTAACAAATGAATCGAAATACAAAATTGATAATCGTAAACGCGGAATAAAAGATAAGAGATATAGAGGGAGGAAAAGAAGGAGGGAGAGAAAGGAAAGAGGGAGAGAAGGAAGGAGGGAGAGAAAAGGGAAGGGAGGATCAAGAGAAGGAAGAAAGATGGAGATGGAGAGGGAGGGAGAGAGAGAGAGAGAGAGAGAGAGAGAGAGAGAGAGAGAGAGAGAGAGAGAGAGAGAAGAGAGAGAGAGAGAGAGAGAGAGAGAGGGAGAG
>NW_020870470.1:41146-43646 GCF_003789085.1 Penaeus vannamei | reverse complement strand
CTGAATGGGTGGTGTAGTGTGGAAGCAGATCCTCCAGTGGATCATAAAAGTACACTGCACTTCTTGCAACAGCTACTAAGTATGCTTCACACTCACCATCTGCAAAAAAAGGTACATGTCATATATGAGTCTATCTCTCTCTCTCTCTCTCCTCTCTCTCTGTCTCTCTCTCCTCTCTCTCTGTCTCTCTCTCCTCTCTCTCTGTCTCTCTCTCCTCTCTCTCTCTGTCTTTTCTTTCTCTGTCTCTCTCTATCTCTGTCTTTTCTTTCTCTGTCTCTCTGTCTCTCCTTCTCTCTCTCTCTGTCTTTCCTTCACTCTCTCCTTCTCACTCTCCTTCTCTCTCTCTCTCTCTCTCCCTTCATGTTAGATGAATTAGACAGGCACCTTTTGTAACTGTTTTTTGAGATATAGTAATGGACACAAGTGATGGTATATCAGGTTACCCATTAATTGCTTTCCCAATTAATTTGAGATTCACCTTCCATATATTGCTTCACAGTATGCTGAAGAGGAGCTTATGAAGTCCCAAAGTGAACTAAAGAGACTAGGCAAAGAACTGTACGTGTTACGAGGGGCACAAGAGAACCGAGAGGCCCGTCTTTATGAAGCAGACTCCCAGCTAGGACAAATGCAGAAGGATTGGTTGGGTGTACACATGAAATTGCAAGATGAGCTTCAGAATCATCACATGGAAGTCCATGAATTAAAACAGGTTTGGAGAATATCTCATCCATGTTTGTCAGATGTTTAATGTTTGTGAAGTCTCTGCTCATCATATAACTTCACATGTGTTTAGTATTCTGTTAGGCTTCAAATTAGCCCTAACAACAATCTTCATTATTATTTTGCTCTCATAATTTAATTAAAGGTTATTTCAGATAGATTTAATATTAGTTGTGATCACTGAAAGTTTGGATTAGCATGGCATCATTCTGCCCCATCATTCATCACTAATTCTGGAAACCATAAAGTGAATTGAATTACTCTTATTCTCATATATGTCAATATCATTGAAATGTTCATTCATATGTATCATTATCCTTCAAGACTCATGGGTTCTATTTAGTAGATATTGCATTTCTTGTGTCGATGTACTTTAAGTGATTTCACTAGAATAAATGTTGTTTCTTTTTGTTCCGTCTACCTCTGTGTTTAGCCCACCCTGTGTCTCTGTAATGTAGTTCCCTTCTTTGTTCAGTGTCCCATTCTGTAGGAATGACAAAATGGGTTGATATTAAACACTGTGTACAAAAAAGAACTTGCAAATTTAATACTTACAATTTGACTATAGTTCCTTGGCCTGCTGTTCACTAACTTCAGGGGAAAAACAAACTGGAATCTACAGTTAACTTCACACTGATGCTAGAGTAGAGTTAATCTCTGATCAGTTATGATAGTTTTTATGACTAATCACGCCATTTTCTTCTAATGAGTTCCTTAAGTCAACACCGATTCACTTCACTTGACTTGACTTGACTTCACTTCACTTCACTTCACTTCACTCCACTCTAAACTGAACTGCCTACAGGAAGGTTAGACCTAGGGATGCCAGGTCACCTAGACAGAGGGTTGGTTGTTTGGTTGCATGGATGCTGAGGTGGTAGTTTCAGAAGGCAACTTGGTATTTTGGTCCTTACCTCGAGTTAAAGTAACCACCAAGATTGTCCACAAGTACTTCACCTCAAAGATTAACACTTTTACAACTACAGCCTCACAACCACCAATCTATTTTGTGGTTTTATTCCCATAGAATTTTATATCATAACTAATTAAGGGTTATGTTTTACCAATTTATGCATTAATAGTAGCATAATTAGAGTGTGACTGGTTTTGGTTGATGACATTTATGTTATTTAAGCGAAGTATGTTGAAGAAATATGTTTTATTTCTTAATTGAACCAAAGTTTTGTTAGATTCTGGAGGTTTTCAGTATGGTAAGATTTGATTACTTATATTTACAAGTTTATATTTTTCAAGTGGATAAAAGATTGGGTAATGTATTTAAGTACTTTTGGTTTTAACTATATTTACCTCTCAGTTTTGTACAGAGGGAGAAGTCAGTTTAATAATTCCCTTGATAAAACAGTGAGGAGAAATAGTATCATTAGGAAGCCTCAAGAGAAAATGTTGAGAGTCCTACAAAGGAGGCCTTACATTCTCACAGTGGTAACCACAATCATTTTGACAGACTCCATATGTATCTTGTTTTTTTCTGCAGGAAAGAGATTCTTTACAAGAGGAAATTGGTCTCATGAAAAAAGACATGACCAAAATGATGGCCACAATTAAGAGTCATGAGCAGTCAAAAGTAAGGAGTACAGACACACAGATTTGTACATTTTTACCTTTTAACCTTCCCTAGAAATGGAAGAAACTAGTTGCAAATAGTTTTTTTACTTGTGTATATTATACAGAGGTTCACATTAATGGATGCATTTATAACTTGTAGAGATACATTTAATCTCTTGATTTTTTATGTGCAACATATGTATGGATCTGT
>NW_020870470.1:17383-27995 GCF_003789085.1 Penaeus vannamei | reverse complement strand
TGCAATGTAAGATATAATCAAAATATATCAGATTGCAATGAGTGTTATTCCAATTATTTGTATGAATTTTAAATTTCACAAGAACCGTCTTAAACGACTAACTTCCTTGGGAGAAAACGAAAATGCAACAATGCAGAGTTCAGCAGTGTGCAGTGCAATAATGCATACAGTATACGTCTGACTAATAGTAAGTAAATGTTCTACCTCATTTCATTGAAATTGTGTATCACACGTCAACAGCAGTTATTCGAGGCAAAGCAATAATGAAATTAGGGAATGCAGTCCTCATAAGGCCTTTTTTCCGGTGACAAGAGGTGTAGTACTACAGATTCCCATGACTCCGCCCCTATTTATGGGGGCGGAGTCATATATAAGCAACTGCACCTGGCTGATGAGAGTGCTGAGCACGTCTGCTCGTTTTAAAACTGGAAGAAAATGGGAAGTTCAAAGTTGATGCTGCAGTGTATGGTGCAATATTAGTATCTTTGATGATGTTAATGAGGATATTATTGCACTAAGTACTAGTTTGAAAGTATTTACGCGCGCGTGTATATGTGTTCATATATGCATATATATTATACATACAGAAATGTATATATACATACATACCTATATATATACAGTATACACACATATATATTTAAACATATGTATACACACATGCATATATATATATATATATATATATATATATATATATATATATATATATATATATATATATATATATATATATATGATATATATGATATATATATATATATATATATATGCATTTATGTATGTATATGTATATATATATACATATATGCAGAAATATATTAAAAGTATACACTACTACCATATATAATAATATAGAGTTTAAGGTTTATATGCTTTCGTATTAATTAATAGGGCTACGGCCAAGAAGAGCGAGGTTCAGATTTATCTTTCGTATGTGTCCATTTTTATGTGATATGTCATGTAAGGCTTGTTACTGTTTTTCTTATATCATTTATGCTTTAATCTTGGGCAATATTCAGGCCTCCAAAAGTGTTCCATGACGAATAATATACGGGGAAGTATTTCATGTTTTATTTACAGAATGTGTTCGAATGGTCAAAAGAATAGTATGAAAATTTATATTAGGTTTTACATACTCATTTTACTTACTATGTATATATAATTGAATATGCTAACGTAAACTTATATATCCTTCTGAATGTAGTTGATATCAATCAATAAGTTGTGTCATTTTCAAAATATTTAAAGAAGTGTGACCTTCGAAACCATTGTCGATGGACGAATGAAGAAGTATGATGGGAGGCGCTTAGGGCCCGTTTATTTTCAACTGATTTCAATAGTTTTCTGTCGTTTGATTTGTAATTTGAAGATGTTGATAACTAACAACTTGTATTTATTGTTATTTCCTAATGTTACATCAGTAAACCAGTGATTTGTTAATTGATACAATTCAAAAACAAAATCAGATTCGTCAACTCGAGTACAATTCCTAGGAATGGGGTGGAGCCGCACCTGTGGCACAGCGTAGAAGCATCGGCAGCGTTGCTGTCGCGATCGGCCCGGAGAAGTGTCGCAAATGAAAAAAACGACACCCTCTAGTGTAGTTAGACAGTTTCTTGGGACCGGAAAAAAGGCCTATAGTTTCGGGAGCGACTCATTACATCAAATATACTTTCTCTAGACAACATTTCCATGATAAGTACATAATGTAAGGGAAGAATACACACTTGGTGCAAGTCGATTATCTTCTCAGAAACAGTACGCATGTAATTCTTGTGCAATTAACAGGTTTGTACAAGGTGATGTGCCTATGTGGCTGCATGAATGGTGATTAGACTAGTTGAGTAAGTGAAGGGGTGAGTTATGAAATGAGCAAACCAGAGTATAGCACATGCATAGAAAACATTAGTGTTCAGATTAGATTTAGAAATATTAAAATGCAGATCAAAGAGAGACTGAGTAAAAAAAGGAATAGGGTGGCGAGGAAGTTGGAATAATTAAGCAAAGGGTAAGAGGAGTGGGTGGTGTGTGGCTAAGGGAAGGGTTGGGGAGGGGTGGTAAAGAGGTATGGGTGAGGATGGGCGGGGGTGGGAATATGGGTTGAGCTCAATGAAAATAATTGCCGATCTGACTACACGAAAAGAACATTCACACTAACAACAATAGACTTACAGTAATTGCAACATAAATCAACAACTATGCGAAATCATGAAAATGGTACTTTAATTAGTATGTAAAATCAATGAAATGGTGACAGGTCTGTTGCATAACAGACTAAGGCTTGCAGAGCAATGCATGATGCAAGCTGGTATGGGTCACTTTCCCATGGACAACTGACAGCTCAAAGACAACGCTTGTGGGTGTAAATAATATATACTTAAAAAAAAATTCCTGAGGAAAAGTGATGACGGACCCAACCGTAGAAGGGATATATCATTGATGAGCAGAACGCAAATTGGGTATCCTATCTCGTTGGGAAGTTGTATGAGAAAGGGCACGGCGAGGCCCTAGTTCGCTCTGGCGATAAGTGTGCTTCGGCACATACAGAACTTAACACTAATAATGGTGAAATGAGGTGCGTGATTAAGGTTGAATAATGAAACCATTTTAAAATCAAATCAGCATCATAACGATTATCGTAAGAAAGGAAAGAAATTGAAAATCGTTAGGATGACCGAGGTAATTTAGCATGTATCGATGAATCATGAGAGCGAAAATCAAGAACAGTATGAAATCATAGTAGCTGGTATAAACTCTAACACTGAGAGAACACAAACACAAATAGCCTGAATGTATTTTTTCAGTCGAGGAGTCAGATGGCTATAAGTAGGTACCTTTTACTTGAGTGAGGTCATTATCCAAATATTAGATCAAAATAGCAAGAGTTATTAGATATAAAATTAAATGTGAAAAAAATAAGTATGCAGTGATCGAAAAATTAACCATTCAAATTACCAATAAATGGAATTCAAACGTGAATAATTAAAGAAAGAGGTATATCTATAAATAAGATGAATAATGAAGGCAAAATATACTTCAGAATGTCCACAAATATACTATAGTAATAACGTACAGTCACACAATGTAATATGATGAATTTATTATTATGGCTCTCAGTTATATTCATGCAAGCCTGAAATAATTTATGGTAAATCATTTGATAACGAAAAAGAACAATGACTATCGCATTGCTAATTCACTTTATTAAAATTATGTTATGCAAAATAAGCTGAAATGCAGGAAAATATCAAGGCTAACACGGGTCATTAAAAAGTGAGGTATCATCATCGTTTGACAGGACCTAACCTGATATGACCTGAACAACTATGTGTCAAGTGGCTTGCACCAAAAACATGATTATAACACTTTATACATAAAAATTCTGAAGTTAATATTAATATGAACATACTAATGAACAAGGCACATGTTGCTTGTATAAATATAAATACGAAAAGAAAAAAAATATAAACATCAAGATAATATCGGATAATAAACCTAAGAATCACAAGGGCACAAAAGATCAGGAAGGCAGGTCACTCACGGTCAAAATGTGATCATTCAGACAAGGGTAGGTTGAATGAAGGATATATCTATCAAATTGAACACATTCTTTAAACATTTAAAAGATATGACATAAGTAAATACCCCAACGTAAATTATTTGCACACTAGTGGCCTGAACAGATAGAATGAGAATAGGTAGAGAGGGAGGGGAAATAACGGGTGGTGGGCTAGGAGAGAGGGAGGGGGTATAAGAGAAAGGGATGGTAGGGGATGGGGGTAGGTGGGAAGCGTGGGGAAAGAGAAACTTTTGTTTGTGCATAATTCAGCTAAATTATTTAAATATTAAAAAAAAAATCCCACAAATGCATAATCAAACCAAGCCGAGTTAAATGCATTTAATAATAATAGGCGACTTGAACGTAGAGATGGCGTCGGTTAACGAGCGAGAGATAATGAGAATAAGAAAAAAATGTCAAGAATATGGCAATGCTTAGGACTCTAGTCATGTGACCTAGAATGTCCGTAGAAACAGATGATAATTTAGAGAGAATGCACGCTATATTTCACCCACATAAATAAAAGATTTAAGGATTTTTAACGATTTATGCTAACTAGGCGAGTTATATTGAGGAAAAAACACGAAATAACTTGTGATAAAAATGGGGATTGATTCCCTTAAAAAACGATAACATACCCTGCCGAAAAACATGGTAGATAGCAGAAAAAAATCAAAGGAAATGCACTTTGCACGGACACGTACGACATGCACACATGGAAGAAGAAAAGGGAGAGAAAGGAAATTAAATGCCCATGGTGTACTTACAAGTTTTCGGAAAGAGGAGGTGATCAAGCAGGTGAATCTTGTAGGAGGCTTGGAGTTCTTGTCGCAGCTGGATAGAGCGACATCCCGCTGTCTGGCACCAGTTTGTCAGGGTTTTGTTTTCCCCTGACTTTGGTGGGTGTATGGAGACAAAATTCTGCATTGGCTGTTTATTCTGAAGAGGTGGTAGTGTGGCGTGGCTGTCTCGTGCAAAAGGGAGCCCAAGGGCGCGCTGAGTGGGAGCACGTGTGGGACGACTCCCAGAGGGATCCGTCCAGGTGAGCCCATGACCATGACCTGGGGTCAAGTGTCTTGTAGCTGGCGGACGTGGACAGGTAACCCTGGTTCCTCAGATACACACACTCTCTCTCTCCCTCCCTTCTTGCTCTTTTTCCCCCTCCTCTCCCTGTCAGGGTTTTGTTTTTTGCCTGGCTTGGTGGGTGTATGGAGACACAATTCTGGTTCGGCTGTTTATTGATAGGGGGTCGTAGGTAGCGTGGCGCGGGCTGTCCCCCAAGAGGAGGTCTGGTCAGGGCCGAGAGTCCTGGTCAAGTGTCCTTCCCTCGGTCAGCTGACGAAACATTCAATAAACAGGGTCGGTCCTATCGCTGGGGAACGTGGCTATGTACTCTTCATTCCTCAGACTCCCTCTTCCTCCCTTCATCCCTCCCTCCCTCTCCCTCTTCCTCCCTTCATCCCTCCCTCTCTCTCCCTCTCCCCCCCCCTCTCTCTCTCTCTCTCTCTTCTCTCTCTCTCTCTCTCTCTCTCTCTCTCTCTCTCTCTCTCTCTCTCTCTCTCTCTCTCTCTCTCTCTCTCTCTCTCCTCCCTCCCTCCTCCCTCCCTCCCTCCCTCCCTCCCTCCCTCTCACTCCTTCTCTCTCTCTCTCCTTCACTCTCTCTCTCTCTCTCTCTCTCTCTCTCTCTCTCTCTCTCTCTCTCTCTCTCTCTCTCTCTCTCTCTCTCTCTTCTCTCTCTCTCTCTCTCTCTCTCTCTTCTCTCTTCTCTCTCTCTCTCTCTTTCTCCTCTTCTCACTCTCACTCTCACTCTCTCTCTCTCTCTCTCTCTCTCTCTCTCTCTCTTCTCTTCTCTCTCTCTCTCTCCTCTCTCTCTCTCTCTCTCTCTCTCTCTCTCTCTCTTCTCTCTCTCTCTTTCTCTTTCTCTTTCTCTCTCTCACTCTCACTCTCACTTCTCACTCTCACTCTCTCTCATCCTCTCTCTCTCTCTCTCTCTCTCTCTCTCTCTCTCTCTCTCTCTCACGCTCTCCTTCTCTTCGTCTCTCAATCTCTCCCTCCCTCTCTCTCTTCTCTCTCTTCTCTCTCTCCTCTCTCTCTCTCTCTCTCTCTCTCTTCTCTCTCTCTCTCTCTCTCTCTCTCTCTCTCTCTCTCTCTCTCTCTCTCTCTGAGGAACAAGGATTACCTACCCAAGTCCCCAATGCTAAGGACCCTCGACCCACTCTTGAAAGCTACAGCACATTCGATCTCGGGTCATTGGCTGACCTGGACGGATCCCTCTGGGAGTCTCTCCCCATGCGCACTCACGCTCGACGTGCCCTTGGGCTCCACAACTGCACTGCACGAGACATATCCACGCCACGCTACCAGCCACTTCAACTAATAAGGAAAGAAACCAGAATTGTGTCTCCATAACCCACCAAAGTCAGGGGAAACAAAACCCTGACAAAATGGTGGCAGACGGCGGTATGTCGCTCTATGCAGCTGCGACACGAACTACAAGCCTCCTCCGAAAAATTGTAAGTACACCATGGGCATTCCTTTTTTTCTTTTTTCTTCTGCCGTGTGCATGCCGTACTTTTTTTTAAAATATCTAAACAAGTGTCTGTGCAAAGTGTATCTTCTTTCTTTAGCGTGTTTTTCCTCAATATAACTCGATCATGCTAGCCTAGTTACCACAAATCGTTTATAATGCTTAAATCTTTTATTCATGTGGGTGAAATATAACGTGCATTTTCTCTAAATTATTATCTACTACGGATATTGTAGGTTACGTGCCTAGAGTCCTAAGCATTGCCATATTCTTGACTTTTTTTTTCTTATTCTCATTATCTCTCACTGCGTTAACCGACGCCATATCGACGTTCAATTCGCCTATTATTACTAAGTGCATTTATTTTGACTCGGTTTGATTATGCATTTGTGGGATATTTATAATATTGAAATGATGCACAAACAAATACCTCTTTCCCCCGCTTCCCACCTACCTCAGTCCCCACACTCCCTCTCCCCTAAACCCCTCTCCTGTTGTTTCCTCTTCCTATCTACGTATTTTCAATATTTCTGTTCAGGACACTAGCGTTAAATTATTTTATGTCATGATATTTTAAACAAAATGTTAGACCAGTGCATTTAATATAATTTTCATCTGACCTACCATATTTTGACCGCGAGTGACCTGTTTTAATTACCTTTTATGTCTTTGTGATTCCTAGGTTTATTACCCGAAATTATCTTGAAGTAAAGCCTCGAACGTTTTATATTTTTTCTTTTCGTATCTATATTTATACAAGAAACGTGTACCTTGTTCAATTTTATGTTTATATCAATGTATTTCAGGTTTTGGAATAACATAATTTTGATAAAGTGAATTAGCATTGGGACAGTCATTATTCTTTTTCGTTCTCTAATGATTTACCATAGATTATTTCAGGTTTGAATTAATATACCTGAGAGCCGTAATAATAATATAATTCATCGAATTAAATAGCGTGATTTTACGTTATTATTGTAGTATATTTGTGCACATTCTAAAGTATATTTCGCCGAAATTATTGGTTTTCTTTATAGATGTGATTTTCTTTAATGTTTCAAGTATGGTAAATTCTTTATTTTAATCTATCGGCAATATGATTACTTATGTTTCGATCACTGGATACTTATTGTTTTACACATTTAATTTTATATCTACTTGCTATTGCTATTTTTAACGAATATTCGGATAATGACCTCACTTGACCTTGATCATGTAGAAGGTACCTTCTTATAGCCATCTGACTCGACCGAAAAATACATTCAAGCTATTTGTATTTATATTTTATTCAGTTATCTCCGTGTTAGAGATTAATTAAATTATACAGCTACTAGGATTTCATATTGTTCGTGATTTTCGCTTTCATGAGTGATCACTAAATGCGAAAATTACCTTGGTTATCCTAACGACTTTCCATTTCTTTCCTTTCATACGATAATCGTTAGTATGCCGACCTGATTTTCGAAATTTTCTACATTAATCAATCTTAATCACAAACCTCACCTCATCATTATTACATGGTCCTCGGTGACGACCCCCAGCTGGGTATGGACATGTAATTAATGTCAAGTTAATTAGAGTTAAGTTCTTCTGTATGTGCCGAGCAGCACACTTATCGCTAGAGGTGATCTAAGCGCCGCGCCTTTTTTTTACAACTATATGTGAGATTTGATATTATCGCTGGTATTCCCCAAGAAGATGGGATGCCCAAATTGGGTTCTGCGTATGAGCTCGTCGATGATCCCCTTCTATGGTTGGGTCCATCATAACTTTTCCTCAGGGAATTTATTGGAAGTATACATCATTTACAACGACGAGGGTTGTCTTTAGGCTGTCAGATAAGGGAAGCTGACCCAAACCCGCTTGCATGCATTGCTCTGCAATCCTTAGTCTGTTCTGCAACAGACCAATCACATCGGTTATTACTTTTATTTGAACTCAACCCACATTCCCACCTTCGCCTACTTACCAGACCCTCCCCCCCATCATCACCCATACCTCTTTTACCCCCCCCCACCTCATACTACCCTTAGCCTCCAGCACACTCGCTCCTCCCCTTCGCTTATTTCTTCCAACTTCCACGCCATCCTATTCTTTTTTTACTAACTCGCTTTGTTCTGTATTTTAATATTTCTGGATCTAATCTGAACAGTAATGTTTTCCATTAGTGTGCTATACTCGGACTTACTCATTTCATAACTCTCACCCATTAACTTAATCAACTTGTCTATGCACTCACGCAGCCACACATGCACATTGTCTCTCCTCGTTCAAACCACGTTAATTGCACAAAAATTACATGCGTACCACCTTTCCCTACTCATTACATCATAAAAATAAAAATCGGTTAGTTAACTGATTGATTCTTTTTGCATGATATAGAGTATAAAATTGCGCTTCGTTTCATATATAATTTTAAGCTCGCTCCCCCATAGGAGGGGTGGTAACCCAAAAAAAAGTAAAAAAAAAAAAAGTTTTTTTTTCTTCGTCTTTGGTACAACTGAATATTCCCCCAAAAATACTTGTTTTAGATCAACCCTAGCCTAAGGCCATGTAAATAGCCAATTTTCGAATTTCTTTTTTTTTCTGGTGGGGGGACTGCTTGACATAGAGTACTATTTTTGGTTTGAATTTTCAGCATTAAAATATTTATATTTTTTGATTAAGGCAAAAATGAAAAAAAATCGGCAATTTACACGGCCTTGGGACTCCGAGGCTCTAGTGAAAGCAACAAACTGCATTTGAATCTCACGAAAATTACGAGAGTTAGGATGTACCGAAGGTTAAAAAACAACAACGGAGATATGGCGTATTATATTTTGCACCTTGCCAAAGTTCATTATGATATTATATAAAAAAAATTATTTAGTGCACATTGCAATGCAATGATTACCAAGTCAATAGGAATTTTCATTTTCAATAGGGGCACTATTCTGTAAAGGTATGTATTTTTTATTTTTATTTTTTTCATATAAGTAGTGCCTGAAAAGTTTAATAAATGCATTTTACGGTAGAGACAACTAAATTAAACCAGATAAAAACTTTTATTATTATTTTTTTTTATTATTGATTAATTATTATTATTTATTTATTTTTGTTTTGAAGAAATAGGGAACTGTGGATGTCAACATTAGTACAAAATCATCCTAATTATAAAGTCCTAGCATGAATACAACATGGTGGTTCAATTTTGAGAATTTTAAAAGCATATGAATTTTGTACATTGGATTCGAGAACTTACGGAAGCCGTTGAATTTTCCCATGTTTCACACGGGGTTCACTAGGTGTTTATAATTTTCGAGGAGGATCGTATGTACGTGAACGCACATACATAAAGTTAAAAAGATTAATCATTCTCATTTAATAGGCCTACATCGACTTTCATATCTAAATATTAAAATATATTAGTTATCCCTCTCAAACCGTTTTCTTTGATAATTGTCAATATTAACAGATTGCAAAGATTGCACCCATTATCTTCACTAAGAAGTGCATAAAATCATGCAGAGGCCTAGGTGTGGTGGGATATTTGCGAATTTATGCTACCTAAGACCTACGGTAACGTCTAAACATATTAATTTTTATCGGGAATGCACGAAACAAATGCAATAGCTTTTTGAATTCTAGACGAAGAGTGCGCATACAAACGAGCTCAAAATTCCGTATAGTTTTTATTTCAGAGCGGGTGTTACTGAGTACTACCATCTTCAATATGAAATAATCTGTATTGCATTTATACATCCGAAGTTCAAAAATCCGACATTTAGGTAACATTCGTATTGAATTGGTCTTTACAACGGTAACTACCAATTTCAAATCAAATCAAATTTACCCATGCTGTGATGTACCGGCGGTTGAGTGAAAGGTAACGGAAATATTGTAATCCTTACTTATAAGGCTATTTTCAAACATTAGTGCTTCGTATGTAATATACATACAGATTAACTAGTCTTGATCGAAGCATATTTCGTGTGTAAAAGGACACAAAACTTATATTTTTTTAGATATATTTCACAAAATATTTCGTCATAAATCACGGTGATACAAGTTTTTCCTGATATTGTTATAAAAGTGTTCCTGAAACATTCACGAACTCATATCTATACGCAATGTCATAATCAGATGCCGTATGCACGATTGCAGCAAGCAGAAGCCCACATAGGTGTGGCTGCAAGACAACAAGCCATAGCAGGCGCTTAATACTCATTTGGTAGTTTCCTCATCCATGTACCTATACTACACGCTAGCTAACTCAATTTGACCCCCTGCCCCCCAAAGCATATTTGATGTAATGAGTTGCTCCCGAAAGTATGAGGACTGCATCACCAATCCTCATTATTGCTTTGCCCTCGAATAGGCTATTGGTTGACGTTTGATAGTCAATTTCAATGAAATGAGACAGAACATTTATTATTAGTCAGACATATACTGTATGCACTATTGGCCTTATCTGCACCTGCTGTGAAACTTCCTGCAATTGTTGCATTTTCATCATTCTTCCACAGAATTAGTTCGCCCTTCCA
>NW_020870470.1:4227-11727 GCF_003789085.1 Penaeus vannamei | reverse complement strand
AGGCTGAGAGAGAGTACAGATCACTTCCAGATTTGCAGTCTAAATCAGGACACTTGAGTGCTCCTGGAGAAAGCTTAATGGCTGATTGCTTATCAGGAGAATATCCCTCCAGTGTGGACTTTAATACTGAGAATGAGAGCACAAAGCCAAGCAGGAAGATGTATGGCCAAGCATCTTCACTGAAACCTATCAAGCAGTCATTTGGTAAGAAAATATACAAGGCTTCAGAGATCCTGCAGTCCAGCGACATTACTGATGATGAGAGGATTGATCAGCCAGTACCCAGTCTGAGCCAAGTCGATCAGGATATGGTCAGACTATTGCAGGAGCTGAAGAAGGTGGGTGAAGGTCTGAATTTTCAGAATATGAACTAATTTGTGTTCATTCAAAAAGGTCTTTGCCAGTTGATTATATTTCCCTGAAATCAAACATGAGAAAAATCTACCAGGCAAAATGATCATGTAACTCTTGCATGATATGTTTTAACCTAAAAGAATATGAGGAGTTATTTTTTAGAACAATAATTCTCTTAGAGATTTTCATAAGAACCTTTTTGGTTATTATTTTTTGATTTTGGGATCCTAGGAGGGTTCTTATGTAGGCAAAAAAAGATGCCTCACTGGTGCTGTAAGATCAAAAAACAATTTCCAAACTTTTTCAAATAAAAGTCACACTTGGAGGACAACATTTTGTTATATTCTATTGCATTTTGCAGTTTTTGGCTAAACCAAAAAAAAAGAATAGAGCCTCATGCCCTCCTTTCTTTTTTCTTCTCTAAAAGAATTCCTGAATTCAGGTTTCTTCTACTCTGAGCCAGTTGCTTGTAACAAGTGATACTTCCTTTGATAAGGCAAGAGATAGAAAAAAACATTATTTGTTGATGAATGAAACACAAGTTTTCCTGATCCTGTGCAAGACTAAATAAAGAATTAATTTGCCTCTTAAACAGATGAGAACAGACTCAACGGCATCAGAGAGTGAGCCCCCAACCCATGACACATCTTTTGACCAAGACCCAGCAAGCATCACCTTGCATAAACTGAGCCAAGTGTCCACAATCTTATCTCAGTATGTGGCTCAGTCACCTGCATCCTAGTGGGTCACTGGCAGGGGATACCATCTACATTAATGTTCCCAGGTGAGCTTAACCTGCATCTCCTGCAGCCAGTACTGCTAGTCATACTTGTATCAGTAATGTGCTTCAGATTTATTTCAGAGTTATTAACTATATAATAATTGGGTATTTTTACTTGTATATATTAACACCTTGGATCCGGGTGCTTTGGTGCCAATATATGGCCTAAAACATGCTCTGACGGGTGTGTGACTTGTAGACCAGGTACACAAATTCAAATTTTAACTTTTGATGAATTCATAACCAGTCTTTAAGGGAGCTGTCTGACAATTTCCCCCTGCTCTCTCTCTCTTTCTATCACTCTTTCACTCCCTCCCTCCCCCCCCCCCTCTCTCTCTCTCTCTCCCTCCCCACCCCCATCCCTCGCTCTCTTTCTCTCCCTCCTTCATTCTCTCTCTGAGGTGGTAGCGTTGCGTGGCTGTCTCGTACAAAAGGGAGTCCAAGGGCGCGCCGAGCGGTGGCACGCGTAGGAAGAGATTCCCAGAGGGAGCCGTCCGGGTGAGCCCGTGACCCGGGGTCAAGTGTCTCGTAGCATTGAAGAGTGAGTTGCAGGTCACTAATGCTGGGGGACGTGGCCAGCTAACCCTGGTTCCTCAGATCGCTCGGCATACGCTATTAACCGTCGTCCTCGACGGGATGGTGCTGGCGTTCTCTGAACACTGAGGGCAGAGACAGGAGGGCAAAACAGTGGGGGGGGGGGTGATAGCAAGGGACGTAAGATATAATCAAAATATATCAGATTGCAATGAGTGTTATTCCAATTATTTGTATGAATTTTAAATTTCACAAGAACCGTCTTAAACGACTAACTTCCTTGGGAGAAAACGAAAATGCAACAATGCAGAGTTCAGCAGTGTGCAGTGCAATAATGCATACAGTATACGTCTGACTAATAGTAAGTAAATGTTCTACCTCATTTCATTGAAATTGTGTATCACACGTCAACAGCAGTTATTCGAGGCAAAGCAATAATGAAATTAGGGAATGCAGTCCTCATAAGGCCTTTTTTCCGGTGACAAGAGGTGTAGTACTACAGATTCCCATGACTCCGCCCCTATTTATGGGGGCGGAGTCATATATAAGCAACTGCACCTGGCTGATGAGAGTGCTGAGCACGTCTGCTCGTTTTAAAACTGGAAGAAAATGGGAAGTTCAAAGTTGATGCTGCAGTGTATGGTGCAATATTAGTATCTTTGATGATGTTAATGAGGATATTATTGCACTAAGTACTAGTTTGAAAGTATTTACGCGCGCGTGTATATGTGTTCATATATGCATATATATTATACATACAGAAATGTATATATACATACATACCTATATATATACAGTATACACACATATATATTTAAACATATGTATACACACATGCATATATATATATATATATATATATATATATATATATATATATATATATATATATATATATATGATATATATGATATATATATATATATGCATTTATGTATGTATATGTATATATATATACATATATGCAGAAATATATTAAAAGTATACACTACTACCATATATAATAATATAGAGTTTAAGGTTTATATGCTTTCGTATTAATTAATAGGGCTACGGCCAAGAAGAGCGAGGTTCAGATTTATCTTTCGTATGTGTCCATTTTTATGTGATATGTCATGTAAGGCTTGTTACTGTTTTTCTTATATCATTTATGCTTTAATCTTGGGCAATATTCAGGCCTCCAAAAGTGTTCCATGACGAATAATATACGGGGAAGTATTTCATGTTTTATTTACAGAATGTGTTCGAATGGTCAAAAGAATAGTATGAAAATTTATATTAGGTTTTACATACTCATTTTACTTACTATGTATATATAATTGAATATGCTAACGTAAACTTATATATCCTTCTGAATGTAGTTGATATCAATCAATAAGTTGTGTCATTTTCAAAATATTTAAAGAAGTGTGACCTTCGAAACCATTGTCGATGGACGAATGAAGAAGTATGATGGGAGGCGCTTAGGGCCCGTTTATTTTCAACTGATTTCAATAGTTTTCTGTCGTTTGATTTGTAATTTGAAGATGTTGATAACTAACAACTTGTATTTATTGTTATTTCCTAATGTTACATCAGTAAACCAGTGATTTGTTAATTGATACAATTCAAAAACAAAATCAGATTCGTCAACTCGAGTACAATTCCTAGGAATGGGGTGGAGCCGCACCTGTGGCACAGCGTAGAAGCATCGGCAGCGTTGCTGTCGCGATCGGCCCGGAGAAGTGTCGCAAATGAAAAAAACGACACCCTCTAGTGTAGTTAGACAGTTTCTTGGGACCGGAAAAAAGGCCTATAGTTTCGGGAGCGACTCATTACATCAAATATACTTTCTCTAGACAACATTTCCATGATAAGTACATAATGTAAGGGAAGAATACACACTTGGTGCAAGTCGATTATCTTCTCAGAAACAGTACGCATGTAATTCTTGTGCAATTAACAGGTTTGTACAAGGTGATGTGCCTATGTGGCTGCATGAATGGTGATTAGACTAGTTGAGTAAGTGAAGGGGTGAGTTATGAAATGAGCAAACCAGAGTATAGCACATGCATAGAAAACATTAGTGTTCAGATTAGATTTAGAAATATTAAAATGCAGATCAAAGAGAGACTGAGTAAAAAAAGGAATAGGGTGGCGAGGAAGTTGGAATAATTAAGCAAAGGGTAAGAGGAGTGGGTGGGTGTGTGGCTAAGGGAAGGGTGGGGTGGGGAGGGGGTGGTAAAAGAGGTATGGGTGAGGATGGGCGGGGGTGGGAATATGGGTTGAGCTCAATGAAAATAATTGCCGATCTGACTACACGAAAAGAACATTCACACTAACAACAATAGACTTACAGTAATTGCAACATAAATCAACAACTATGCGAAATCATGAAAATGGTACTTTAATTAGTATGTAAAATCAATGAAATGGTGACAGGTCTGTTGCATAACAGACTAAGGCTTGCAGAGCAATGCATGATGCAAGCTGGTATGGGTCACTTTCCCATGGACAACTGACAGCTCAAAGACAACGCTTGTGGGTGTAAATAATATATACTTAAAAAAAATTCCTGAGGAAAAGTGATGACGGACCCAACCGTAGAAGGGATATATCATTGATGAGCAGAACGCAAATTGGGTATCCTATCTCGTTGGGAAGTTGTATGAGAAAGGGCACGGCGAGGCCCTAGTTCGCTCTGGCGATAAGTGTGCTTCGGCACATACAGAACTTAACACTAATAATGGTGAAATGAGGTGCGTGATTAAGGTTGAATAATGAAACCATTTTAAAATCAAATCAGCATCATAACGATTATCGTAAGAAAGGAAAGAAATTGAAAATCGTTAGGATGACCGAGGTAATTTAGCATGTATCGATGAATCATGAGAGCGAAAATCAAGAACAGTATGAAATCATAGTAGCTGGTATAAACTCTAACACTGAGAGAACACAAACACAAATAGCCTGAATGTATTTTTTCAGTCGAGGAGTCAGATGGCTATAAGTAGGTACCTTTTACTTGAGTGAGGTCATTATCCAAATATTAGATCAAAATAGCAAGAGTTATTAGATATAAAATTAAATGTGAAAAAAATAAGTATGCAGTGATCGAAAAATTAACCATTCAAATTACCAATAAATGGAATTCAAACGTGAATAATTAAAGAAAGAGGTATATCTATAAATAAGATGAATAATGAAGGCAAAATATACTTCAGAATGTCCACAAATATACTATAGTAATAACGTACAGTCACACAATGTAATATGATGAATTTATTATTATGGCTCTCAGTTATATTCATGCAAGCCTGAAAATAATTTATGGTAAATCATTTGATAACGAAAAAGAACAATGACTATCGCATTGCTAATTCACTTTATTAAAATTATGTTATGCAAAATAAGCTGAAATGCAGGAAAATATCAAGGCTAACACGGGTCATTAAAAAGTGAGGTATCATCATCGTTTGACAGGACCTAACCTGATATGACCTGAACAACTATGTGTCAAGTGGCTTGCACCAAAACATGATTATAACACTTTATACATAAAAATTCTGAAGTTAATATTAATATGAACATACTAATGAACAAGGCACATGTTGCTTGTATAAATATAAATACGAAAAGAAAAAAAATATAAACATCAAGATAATATCGGATAATAAACCTAAGAATCACAAGGGCACAAAAGATCAGGAAGGCAGGTCACTCACGGTCAAAATGTGATCATTCAGACAAGGGTAGGTTGAATGAAGGATATATCTATCAAATTGAACACATTCTTTAAACATTTAAAAGATATGACATAAGTAAATACCCCAACGTAAATTATTTGCACACTAGTGGCCTGAACAGATAGAATGAGAATAGGTAGAGAGGGAGGGGAAATAACGGGTGGTGGCTAGGAGAGAGGGGGGGGTATAAGAGAAAGGGATGGTAGGGGATGGGGGTAGGTGGGAAGCGTGGGGAAAGAGAAACTTTTGTTTGTGCATAATTCAGCTAAATTATTTAAATATTAAAAAAAAATCCCACAAATGCATAATCAAACCAAGCCGAGTTAATGCATTTAATAATAATAGGCGACTTGAACGTAGAGATGGCGTCGGTTAACGAGCGAGAGATAATGAGAATAAGAAAAAAATGTCAAGAATATGGCAATGCTTAGGACTCTAGTCATGTGACCTAGAATGTCCGTAGAAACAGATGATAATTTAGAGAGAATGCACGCTATATTTCACCCACATAAATAAAAGATTTAAGGATTTTTAACGATTTATGCTAACTAGGCGAGTATATTGAGGAAAAAACACGAAATAACTTGTGATAAAAATGGGGATTGATTCCCTTAAAAAACGATAACATACCCTGCCGAAAAAACATGGTAGATAGCAGAAAAAAATCAAAGGAAATGCACTTTGCACGGACACGTACGACATGCACACATGGAAGAAGAAAAGGGAGAGAAAGGAAATTAAATGCCCATGGTGTACTTACAAGTTTTCGGAAGAGGAGGTGATCAAGCAGGTGAATCTTGTAGGAGGCTTGGAGTTCTTGTCGCAGCTGGATAGAGCGACATCCCGCTGTCTGGCACCAGTTTGTCAGGGTTTTGTTTTCCCCTGACTTTGGTGGGTGTATGGAGACAAAATTCTGCATTGGCTGTTTATTCTGAAGAGGTGGTAGTGTGGCGTGGCTGTCTCGTGCAAAAGGGAGCCCAAGGGCGCGCTGAGTGGGAGCACGTGTGGGACGACTCCCAGAGGGATCCGTCCAGGTGAGCCCATGACCATGACCTGGGTCAAGTGTCTTGTAGCTGGCGGACGTGGACAGGTAACCCTGGTTCCTCAGATACACACACTCTCTCTCTCCCTCCCTTCTTGCTCTTTCTCCCCCTCCCTCCCTGTCAGGGTTTTGTTTTTTGCCTGGCTTGGTGGGTGTATGGAGACACAATTCTGGTTCGGCTGTTTATTGATAGGGGTCGTAGGTAGCGTGGCGCGGGCTGTCCCCCAAGAGGAGGTCTGGTCAGGGCGAGAGTCCTGGTCAAGTGTCCTTCCTCGGTCAGCTGACGAAACATTCAATAAACAGGGTCGGTCCTATCGCTGGGGAACGTGGCTATGTACTCTTCATTCCTCAGACTCCCTCTTCCTCCCTTCATCCCTCCTCCTCTCCCTCTTCTCCCTTCATCCCTCCCTCTCTCTCCTCTCCCCCCCCCTCTCTCTCTCTCTCTCTTTCTCTCTCTCTCTCTTCTCTCTCTCTCTCTCTCTCTCTCTCTCTCTCTCTCTCTCCCTCCCTCCCTCCTCCCTCCCTCCTCTTCCCTTCCCTCCCTCTCTCACCCTCTCTTCTCTCCCTCCTTCACTCTCTCTCTCTTTCTCTCTCTCTCTCTCTCTCTCTCTCTCTCTCTCTCTCTCTCTCTCTCTTCTCTCTCTCTCTCTCTCTCTCTCTTCTCTCTCTCTCTCTCTCTATCTCTCTCTCTCTCTCTCCTTTCTCACTCTCACTCTCACTCTCACTCTCTCTCTCTCTCTCTCTCTCTCTCTCTCTCTCTCTCTTCTTCTCTCTCTCTCTCTCTCTCTCTCTCTCTTCTATCTCTCTCTCTCTCTTTCTCTTTCTCTTTCTCTTTCTCTCTCTCACTCTCACTCTCATCTCTCTCCTCTCTCTCTTCTCTCTCTCTCTCTCTCTCTCTCTCTCTCTCTCTCTCTCTGCTTCTTTCTCTCTCTCTCTCTCCTCACGCTCATTCCCTCTCTTCTTCGTCCTCTCAATCTCTCCCTCCCTCCTCTCTCTTCTCTCTCTCCTCTCTCTCTCTCTCGTCTTCTCTCCTCTCTTCTCTCTCTCTCTCTCTCTCTCATCCT
>NW_020870469.1:335538-343038 GCF_003789085.1 Penaeus vannamei | reverse complement strand
GTTTACTTAAGAAACAAGAAAAAAATAGTAGAAGTTACTATTTACATCTGTGTAATGTGTTGTTTCCCACAGATCTCCATGCGCCTGGTGCCATCAACAACAAATGCAATGGGGTTACACATGCTACGGCAATTACACCTAAGTCGGGCGAAGCTCAAGGCTTCTAGTAAGACATCTGCACTTCTCTCAGGCTTTGCCATGGTGAGTCTAGCAACATTACATTCCTTAATTCTGATTTTCTTTTTTTCTCCTCCAATATTCACACATTTTTTGGTGTTAGTCAGGTTATTTTAGACTTTCAGATGTTGATGAAGAGATTATCACATTCCAAGCATTCCTTGCCTATAACTGAGTGGTATTTGTTATTTGTATGGTATTCCCTTTTGATTTATGTATGTAGATGAAGTCCTTTGTATATGTTTTTCCTTCCAAAAAGGATAAAGATATCTCATAGGAAGTTATAGTTATGAGCCAATAAGATTGCAGCAGGAACAACAAAGGGAAGAACAAGAAAACACCCGAATATGCCGAAGGCCTTTTCACTAATGCTTTGTCAGGGCATGCATGACAAGAAGTACATAGAGGAGTATTTATGCTAAAGTTATTTGGTCATGTCACGTCGGTGATCAGGTGAGTGACGACCTTGCATAATTCCTGGCTCCCTGTAGCGGTGTTGATGTTGTTTGTTGTGTCAATGAACACTGCTTCTGTCATCTTCCTTTGTTGTGGAGGCAGGCCTTGTTTTATGATGGAGGCCTGGGACCACTTTGGGAGGTGACCATCTGTGTCTACGTGAACAATGAAGCCGCTTCTCTTGTCATGGCGTTGGAGAGTGGTGTGGTGTTGGCTGATTCCTTGTTCGTGCAGTCCTCGTGCTGTCTGACCTATGTAGACTCTATCACACCCACCACAAGGTATGCTGTACATCTGGCTGAGGGGTCTATTGTGGTTTGACCTCTTTTCTCTTACGATGTCTCCGATCTTCTTGCCGGAAAATGTAACTATCATTATAGTGTGGCCCACTAGGGCCTCCAGGTGTTCAGTCAATTCCAAGGGAGGGATGATTATTCTTTGAGTCTTGTTTTGCGTGTCGTCTCCTCTCAGTCTGCTCATGATCTCGGCCTTGCAACGGAGGTGGGTTAGCATGGAGCGAGGATAATGGAGGTGATGGAAGGCGTTACAGACGTGTTGCATTTCTTCCTCCAGGAACTCAGGGTTGCATATTCAGGAGGCTTGGAGGAAGAAGCCAATGACCACGCCTTCTTTGGTCCTCTTGCTATGGGCAGAGAAATAATGAATGAAATCATCGTTATTGATGAGTTTTCTGTAAACGGAGAATCTTGGACCACCTGGTCTTCAGTGGATCACGGTGTCTAGGAAAGGGAGTTGTTCATTTCTTTCTTCTGTGGTGAACTGTATGGAGGGGTGTACTGCATTAAGTCTGTGGATTAGATCTGGCAGGTTCATCCTGGTCAGCACTATAGCTAGGATGTCGTCCACGTAGCAGAGCCAGACCACATTTCTCCCCACAATGTTTCGGTAGTGGTCAGCCTCAAGGTTTCCATGAATAGCTGGGCAAGGACTGCTGAAAGCGGTGAATGCATCGCATGTCCCTGGATCTGTTCATACTTGCATACTCTGAATTCAAATTGGCCGAACTCCATGCAGAGACAGATGAGTTTGATGTAATCGTCTGTCTGCAGTGGTAGTTCCCCCTCATCCATTCTTACCAACGCTTGTTTTGCAGCTTCGATGGCCAAACTGCAAAGAATCGGCATGAAGTGTAAAAAGCTTGTCAAGTCACTGTTTATGAATGTACCAATTGACGGGGCCATTGAAGCTGCAAAAGAGCGTTGGTAAGAATGGACGAGGGGGAACTACCAATGCAGACTGACATTGTAAGAGAAAAGAGGTCAAACCACAATAGACCCCTCAGCCAGGTGTACATATATATCAGGAATCTATATAGGTCAGACAGCACGAGGACTGCACACACAAGAAATCAGCCAACACCACAGCGCTTTCCAACGCCATGACACGAGAAGCGCCTTCGTTGTTCACGTAGACACAGATGGTCACCTCCCAAAGTGGTCCCAGGCCTCCATCATAAAACAAGGCCTGCCTCCACGACAAAGAAAGATGACAGAAGCGGCGTTCATTCAAACAACAAACAACATCAACACCACTGCAGGGAGCCAGGAACTATGCAAGGTCGTCACTCACTTGATCATCGACGTGACCTGACCACCTAACTGTAGCATATATACTCCTTTATGTACTTCTTGTCATGCATGCCCTGACAAAGCATTAGCGAATAGGCCTTTGGTATATTCGGGTGTTTTCTTGTTCTCCCCTTCTTTGTTCCTCTTGCAGCCAATAAGATGCATTTTTTCCTAAAAAACACAGAAAAAAACAATTATTGATTATTAATTATTGCTGAAAATAAGGCCTGGACCAAGTGCTGAATGTACATATAGTGGCTGTAGTCTACCCAACACAAAAATTCATTTGTCTTATTAACCCATTGACATAGTACCATGGCATGGAAAATATCAAGAGTATTAGCAAAGAATCAATAATGTTGAAAACACCAAACTAGTCAGTTTGGCTTGTGCAACCAGCTCATGCTTGATAACAAAGTGCATAGGACTATGGCAACCAATGAGTAGGTGGACTTATTGATATAGTAAAGAAACACATTTTGGTATTTCATGGAAAATTGGTTGAGTTTATAGATGAATTTTTGAGAACATGAAATAATGACTGTGCCTTTAGTTGTGGACAAACTTAAACATTTCAGCCAATTTCATTCCTGAAGGAAATGAAGTGTAGGCAAAATAGTAGTACATTTTTGTATTATTTACCATAACAACTATATTTAGATTGTAAAATGTTTTCAAGTAAACCAAGCAAAACTTTAAAAAATGCTGGGTGCCATTTAGAACAGTTTGTCACATAGAGCCTCACAAAACATCATGTACACATTAGTTTCTAATATTATTCTTTTGTTAATATTTCAACTAGAAGGTTTTGTGTCTATATCTATAGTAAGGTTATGAGTGGGGATTGAAATCCTAGTGTGGTGGCTGTTTGCCACAGGTGATGTGGTGTACCAGGATATTGGGGGACAGTTGGCAGCGAATAAGTGAGACACATTGTGTCTGCCGTTATCTAGTCAGGACAAAGCAGTGTACTGTGAGATGTTCTTCCTGTTGACCTATGGGGATATGATTGTTTGAGGTGGCATATCTAATTATAGTTACTGTGCAAAGCATGCAGGCCTGGATTCAGAGCAGTGAGAGTACTTCTCCTTCAGTTAATGGGCTTTGAAAGCAATTCATAATGTATTTGAATCATTCCAGGGTCATCATTGTAGATATTTCAACTAATACTGGATTTAGTGTATTTCAATATCTCTAAGAATGTTATGAGTGCATTGTGAGATCCCATTGTGATGGCTGGTATTGCAGGTGATGTGGTGCAATTCAATGCTAGAGCCCCAATTTTTATTTTGATTAGTTTGTAATCATTGTTCACCTTTGTATCAGGCTGTATATAACATTGCAATTGTTGTTGTGGTTATTTAAGAAGTTACTTATGCTTTAATCCAATGCCTGGGCTCTTTCATTTTATTCACAGCCTTTACCCTAGGAGTGACATGTAGTTTTGCATCTATGAAGACCACAGATGCACGTCGCATGCCTTAAGTAAATGGTAACGGGGATTTGTGCTGTTCTTTGGTGTGTAGGGCTTGGACACTGCTGAGAAGGGATAAGGAACAATTTATCAGGAATCTTGCTGAGGAAGTTGAAGGGCATTTCCATGACTTTTGTCTTGCTTACCAAACCCCAAGAAAACTGAACCACAAGACCTCCTTGTAAAATAAGTCCAGTCCACTCAATGAATGGACAGAACTCATCTCAGTTCATGTTGGGGTTTGTGAATGTTGGGATGAGTATTAAGAGCAAATGTATCAGTTAAGACCTTCTAGTAGTTAGTCTGGATGCTAGTGGTATCACTATCCTAATGCCTGACCCACCCATCAGTGAGGAACCTCTTACCCTGACTGAGGTAAGGGAGGTGATCTCTAATCTGAAGGGTGGGAAAGCTGCGAGCCTATGTGATATCCCTGCTGAACTACAGGCTAGGGGTATACTATGGCAAGGGACTTGCATAATGTCCTGTCTGCCATCTGGCAATCCGGTCCCATTCCCCTGGTGAGGGGCGTGGTCATTCCTCTCTGGAAGGGGAAAGGGGATTGTTGGGACTGTAGCAGTTACCATGGTATAACACTGCTCAGTATGCCAGGCAAGATTTACACCCATGTTCTGAAATGGATCTGTGACCAGTTACTAAGGCGCCAAAGACCAGAACAGTCGGGATTCATTCCCGGTAAGTCCACAATAGACTGTATCCTAATGCTTTGAGTCATTGTGGAATGCCATCATGAATTCGGCTGTGGGCTGCTTGCAGCCTACATTGATCTCAAGGAGTTTGACTTGGTGCAGTGCAAATTGCTATGGGAGATCCTGAGACTTAGGGGGATTCTGACATGGATTTTTGGTTTAATAGCAAGCTTATATACTGGTACTGAAAGTGCTGTAGAGTGTGTTTGGGGCCTGTCGAGCTTCTTCCCTGTTAACTCAGGAGGGGGGCAAGGCTGTCTCTTTACACCAACACTTTTCAACACTTGCATGAACTGGATAATGGGCAGAGCTATAATCCAAAGCCAATGTAGAGCAACACTGGGCAATATCAAAGTTACTGACCTTGACTTTGCCATTTACTGAGGGGTTTACTGAAGCAATTTTTGGTTGTTTCATAGTGCTTGACAATCTGATGGACCCTGTACTTCTGTGGGACACCTTCAAGTGTCAAATGCTTGATGTAACTTAAGAATTGATTGGTGAATGCCCAAGAGCAATACAGAATTTTATCTTGCAGGAGACCAGAACTTGGTCACTGTTGAGAAGGGACAAGAAACATTTTATTAGGAGTCTTGCAGAGTAGGTAGAAGGCCATTTCATAGTAAATGACCTTTGTCCTGCATACCAAGCCCTGAGAAACCTGAACTCCAAGCCCTCTTCACAGGTGACTGCAGTCTGTTCAGCAAGTGGCCAGATTGTCTCAAATCCTGTTGTGGTGGGGGAGCATTGGGCTGAGTATTTGAGCACTTGTTCCAGGTTGATGCACCAAAGGTTAACTTGGATGCGGGTAGTGCTGAGATTTCAGACCCACCTGTCAGTGAGGAGCCACCCTCCCAAATTGAAGTTAGGGGGATGATCTCCAAGCTGAGGAGTGGTAAAGCAGCAGGTATATGTGGCATCCCAACTGAACTGTTAAAGGCTGGTGGTGAACCTATGGCACGGGGGTTGCATGCTGTCCTGGCTGCCATCTGGCTGTACGTTAGCATTCCCCCTGACCTGTTGAGGGGTGTGGTCATCCCTCTTTGGAAAGGGAAGGGGGATTGATGAGACTGCAACAATCACCGAAGCATCACACTGCTCAGTATACCAGGCACGGTTCTCTCCTACATCTTTCCAAGATGTATCAGAGACCACTTACTGAGGCACCAGAGGCTGGAGCAATCTGGCTCACTCCTGGTAAGTCCGCAGTAGACCATATCCTGGCACTTCGAGTCATTGTAGAGCGCTGACATGAGTTTGGACGTGGTCTGCTTGCAGCCTACATCGACCTCAAGAAAGCTTTTGATACAGTGCATTGGGAATCACTCTGGGAGATCCTGAGATTGAGAGGAATTCCAACAAGGATTATTGGACTAAGTACTGGTTACTGAAATTGCTGTAAAGTGTGTGTGGGGAGGGGCCTTTTGAGCTTCTTTCCTGTTAGTTAAGGAGTGAGGCAAGGCTGTGTACCTACACTAACACTTTTCAACACTAGCATGGACTGGATACTGGGCAGATCTATTGTTCAAAGCCATTGTGGAGCAACTCTGGGCAATATCAAGGTTACTGACTTTGACTTTGCTGATGATTTGCCATTCTAACTGATTCTTTGGAAATGTTATTGGTACCTCTGGATGCACTTAACAATGAAGCAAAGCCCTTGGGTCTAGAAGTCTCCTGGACCATGACCAAGATCCAGGACTTTGGGGACTTGCTAGGAGAACTTGCTTTGTCGGTACGTGCTTGTGGCGAGGACATTGGAGTCAAAGAGCTTTACATACCTTGGTAGTGTAGTTCATAACTCAGGGCTGTCAGAGCAGGAAGTCTGCATATGGATTGGCCTGGCAGCAGGGGTCTGAACTCTCTCAACAAGAGTATTTGGAGATGCCGGTACCTATGCTGAAGGACCAAGCTATATGTCTTTAAGGCCCTAATAATGCCAGTTATACTATACAGTAGTGAAACCTGGATGTTGTCTTGCTCCTTGGAGTCTTGTCTTGATGCTTTTTGTAATAGGTCGTTGTCCCAGATCATAGGATACTGTTGGCGGGACCATGTGTCCAACCAACAGTTGCACTGTGAGTGTGTGTGACTGGCACAGGATCTGTTACTTGCACAATCTGTGATTGCCAACTCTGGCTATACAACCACCTGGCTCACTTCCCACAGGATGATCCTACCCACCAGGTTGTCTCTTATGAGACAACCCTGGGTGGAGAAGGCCTGTGGGACGACCTAAGAAGTTGTGTCTAAGGCAGATCAATCAAACCTGATGTGAGGACCTTGAGTTAGGCAGAGTCCTTACCTAGTGGCTTGCCATAAGGGATCCATGAGGGTAATGTGCCCCTGTCGGTGTTTGCTCCCTGATGATGATAGTGAATGTAGGAAGAGAAAAGTAGTCAAGAGTTTGTTTGGATAAAATATGATGTGTAATACCAAAATTACTATTTCAATGGCATGTTTCAATATTTCATGGACTAAAGTTATGGTGGCAATATTTTGTGAAGTTCTGCAATTGGAGTGAATAGGACTTATGTGGTTAATGTAATTATTTCCCTTTTTATGTATTACTGTATATATCCTTTTTTATTTTAATCAGGTGGCTATGGTAGAGGTGCAGCTAATGAAGAAATGTGAGAAGGGTTGTGACACTAACTGCGCGGCTGACTGCAGCAAGATCCCTGATCAGCTCCTCATTGCGTTCTCTGTGTGCACCACACTCCTGGTGGCTGTACACCTCCTGGCCCTCATGATCTCCACCTGCATCTTGCCCCATGTTGAGGCTGTTGCCAGCCTGGCTCATGTTGACTCCATGACCAACCTTCACTCAGGCAATCCAGGTGTCTATGAGTCGCCCCACGTGACTATGCGATGGTGGGTTTTTCTCTTGAGGTTTAGTGTTTTGTAGTTTTGTAAGGTTTAGTCTGATTCGTTTGGAATATCTATCTCTGTCTGTATGTCTCTCTCTGTCTGTCTTTCTCTGCCTCAGTCTGGTTGTCTCTGCCTCTGTCTGGTTCTCTCAGCCTGTCTGGTTCTCTCAGCCTGTCTGGTTTCTCTCTCTCTCTCTCTCTCTCTCTCTCTCTCTCTCTCTCTC
>NW_020870469.1:300538-315538 GCF_003789085.1 Penaeus vannamei | reverse complement strand
TGCAACGTATTCGGTGCAGCTCTCCGTATTGCAGCATTATCATGTGGCACGTATTTCCGAGCACGTAAGATACCCTTTAAAAACAAACGGATCAACAAAACAACAAAAAACAGAGGAGTCGCTTTCGATATTCTTTCTGTTTTTTTTTTTTTTTTTTTTTTTTTTTCATTTATTCTGTTTCTTCTTTCTTATTCTTCCTTCGTGAACCACTGAGCCACACATACCTTTATTATATTTAACAGACTTTTACAATAGGAAGAAAAGAAAATAAGACTTTTTTGGTGAACAATAATCGTTTCTGCACGGTTATGAACAGATGTAGAGAGAGAGAGAGAGAGAGAGAGAGAGGAGAGAGAGAGAGAGAGAGAGAGAGAGAGAGAGAGGAGAGAGAGAGAGAGAGAGAGAGAGAGAGAGAGAGAGAGAGAGAGAAGATACCTGTAAAGATTGGCATAAAAATATAACCCAAATAAAAGATTTTCTTCGCAAACGGTGGTAAAAAAAAAAAAAAAAAAAAGAACGTATTGCACCCTTTTCTCTTTTTCCTTCTTTTTTTCACTCCTTATACATCAAGTATTTTGTGTGTGAACCGACAGAGTAAGCTTTGGGAATTTGCAACAATTTCCGGCGACTTTTTAAAGCTATCCCCAAGGGCCATTTGGGATTGGAGGAATTTCGTTGAGATTGGCTAATCCCCCCCCCCAAAAAAAAAAAAAAAAAAAAAAAAAAGAAAGAGGAATGAAATGGCCCAGAAGGCATATTCTTGGCAACAACGTATTTTTTTTTATTTCGTTATTTTTTGTAGAAAGCATTGTTATCACGGTTTGCGGACATCCTTATTGAACTCTTTTCTCACGGTCTCTCGCTCTAAGTATCGACTCTCTGCAACGAACTACAATCTACAATAACTGTGTAATGTCTATAGCATTAAGCGAGCGAGAGAGAGGGATAGAGATAGAGAGAAAGAGGGGATATTTAAAGAGATTGATAGCTAGAAAGAGAGAGATATAGACAGATCGATAGATTGATCGAGAGAGATAGAGATAGAGAGATAGATAGATAGAGAGAGAGAGAGAGATAGAGATAGAGATAGATATAGATATAGATAGATAGAGAGAGAGAGAGAGGGAGAGAGAGATTGAGAGAGAGAGAGAGAGAGAGAGAGAGAGAGAGAGAGAGAGAGAGAGAAGAGAGAGAAGAGAGAGAGAGAGAGAGAGAGAGAGAGAGAGAGAGAGAGAGAAGAGAAAGAGAGGAGAAAGAGAGAGAGAGAGAGAGAGAAGAGAGAGAGAGAGAGAGAGAGGAGAGAGAGAGAGAGAGAGAGAGAGAGAGAGAGAGAGAGAGAGAGAGAGAGAGAGAGAGAGAGAAGAGAGAGGAAGAGGGAAGAGAGAGAGAGAGAGAGAGAGAGAGAGAGAGAGAGAGAGAGAGAGAGAGAGAGAGAGAGAGAGAGAGAGAGAGAAGAGAGAGAGAGAGAGAGAGAGAGAGAGAAGAGAGATATATATATATATATATATATATATATATATATATATATATATATATATATATATATATATATATATATATATATATATATATATATATATATATATATATATATATAGGGAGAGATAGAGCGAGATAGAGAGAGAGAACGAGCTGCTGTCACTCCAATTTCTTTTTCCGACTCGACCCTAAATATGATTTTGTGCAGTTTATGTACGACTTCCCTGAAAAAGGGACCTTTTCTTTTACTCCAATTTCAGTAATGGTTTTAAAATTGTACAGCTCTTGTTGCAGATGAAGGGACCCACCACCGGCGCCAGTGCATTTACTTATTTTTGTAAATATTATTTATGTTAGCCTGTATATCTTTGCATTTCTTTTACCCATTTTCTCCTTCCCGCCCCACAAAACAAATAAATAAACTAGAAACTGCAAACTCCCAGTGTTCTAAAAAAATGCAATACCCTGCCGAAAAAAATAAAGCGAAATTGATTTTTCTTGCAACTCGACAAGCTCCTTCTCTGCTTACAATTAAATTTTAGTATTCAAACTTCGGATTTCTCTCTTCCTTTATCTATTTATTTTACATGTCCTTTTATTACCATCATAATCATCATCGTTATCATGACTTGTATTTACATCATTATGAACAATCTTTCCAAGTCCCATTCCTTCCACAACAGAAAAAGCAACTGCTATCGAAAGGATTCTCGCACAATTTGCAGCGATGCTATACCTCTGTCTAAACTGCATCCTGCACATATTGCGTGGACTTCCTGTAGTGCTGCCTCCGAGAGACACCACCATGGAACTTTAGGGTTTGTCCTATCTGATGACCCTGTGGTGCTCGCGAATACTTCCTGGGATTCTGATTCTGCTTCTCATCTGCAGCTCCTCCAGAGAGAGAGAGAGAGAGAGAGAGAGAGAGAGAGAGAGAGAGAGAGAGAGAGAGAGAGAGAGAGAGAGAGAGAGAGAGAGAGAGAGAGAGAGAGAGAGAGAGAGAGAGAGAAAGAAGAGAGACACGAACTAAAAATGTTTAGATTTCTCTCTCAACCTCGATTCTCTCTTTACCTCTTCTCTCATTCTTCTCTCTTTTATGTGGCTTTTCGGGCAAATAACGTATCTCCGTCACTGAGGAAAGGGGGGAGGATGAAGCTGTGGATAAAACAAATACACAAAAATGTCCATATTTACCATTCAGTCTGCAGAAATTTCCTATGCATTTCAGTTTTGCAGTAGTAAGCTGCTGGCGCGTTCACTCTTGTAACTTCCTGTTTATACGCACACACACACATATATACATAGATATATGTATATATGTATATATATATGTATATATATGTATATATATTCACACACATAATCGCACACTGGCACACATATATATTCACACACACGCACTCTCTCTCTCACACACACGCGCACACGGACACATTCATACTCACACACACGAGCACACATGCATACACACAAACTACATACTCAGTCACACACACGAGCGTGCGCGCGCACACTGATACACACATGAGCACACAAAAAAACGTGCACACACACACACTACATACACAAACACACACATATATATTCATACATATATAAACATGCACACACACACAAGCATAAAACCAAACAACCACCAAACACACACACACTTATGCAAGCAAACGCTCATAGATCATCAATTCAAATAACCAAATCGCCAAGCGTTCTCCACGGCCGAGTGGACGAAGTACTCGACTCGCAATCTGGGTTTCTGCGAATTCTAGGTCGCTTGTTCGAGTCACCATGTCGGTCGGTGTGTCCATGGCAGCCTTCCGGAACGACTGATGGTCCAAACTCGATTTCATGGCGAGAAAAGGGCCTATCACCATGAGGATAATAGACGCTTGTTCCTTGGTGTCCTCTAGGTCGGGGTGGGGTTATATCCTTATTGAGGCTTATTTGCATATAGGAATTATAAGAAAAACTTTTGAGTAATTGCTAACTTTTGCAAAACAAGCAAACTTACGAACATATTATGATTAGGTATTAGTCCATTTTAAATTACCCTTGTCCACGGTGTCTTTGGGATGTAATTACCTCTAGCTATACATCTCACCTGTATGACCAAGTTCCCGTCTCACAATTGGGTATAAAAAGTCGTCACGCCGTTGCCGAGCATAGTTCACCATTGAAACAGCTTGCCATAACAATCAGTAGGAGTTTCAACATGAAATCTTTGCTTCTCTGGACAGCCCTCTCTTTGCTTGCAACAAGCGAAGGACTTGAGCCAGACTTACCTGTGAAGGCGTGTCAAGAGGAATTTTCGTCTGTGTCTTTGACGAGTACTCGACTGCAAGTCAGCACTGTCGTCTCCACCGTCGCTCTCATGGATCTTATACCTACCTATGTTAGCCTTACCACTACGGACTGTGTACCTTACCTTATTACTCACACCGAAACGGTATCCCAGTATCAGGCGCCACAGCTGGCTTACTCCACACACTACGTCACCGACCTGAAGATCACCGAGAAGAATCGGGCATACACGTATACCAGCTATCAACAAGAAACCATCAGCATTACTTACTCGGCTACCCATCTTGAAGAGCACGTGACACAAGTTGTGGGGACAACTACTGCCACGGCTGTATCAACGGCATCTGTTGTGAAGACTGTGACCGCCTCCACTACAGCCACTCAAACATACACTCAAGTTGATGTGTTCACTTCCATCACATACTTACCAGTATATTTAACGACGACCATGACTGGATTTCCTTCCCTCTCCAGCCTTCTCTTAGTCACGTGTCACGGCCATAGACTGTCCACCATCCTATCATCCAGGAAGACAAAGGTGCTCCGAGACTCTTTTGGAAAGCGGCCACGTTCCCGCTGGCTTCCGACGATCAGGAGAGCTGCATTGCCAAGGGCATGTCCAATTCTCGTCTCTGGATTCCGTTTTAGAACAGGGAAAATTTCCTTGGCGTTTGTTCAAAGAGGGAGAGTGAGAGGTGGAAGGCTAGAATTAGATAGATAGAGAGATAGAGAGATCAGAAAAGAAATATTCTTTGACTTTTCATTACTGTTGATGATATTTTCCTAGATCGAAGCCAAATATATCAATAATATTTAAAAAGAGCTTATACAAACGAAATAATTTTACACCATTACAACCACAGGCAGACAACCATTTGCAAATTACAGACAATCAGCTTAATCCGAAATCAAATTCGCAGCGTTTAACTTTTCCATTCAAAGTCCAAATCCAATCAATCAAACGATAAAATATTCACATAATGAAATTAAGTTATTTCATGGACGTTTAGTTTGAATGTTTAATGAAGGTGAACAGAGTGTTTTAATTCATCGTTCCTCTGAAGGAATTAATACCATGTACATCAAAAGGAAACGAGAAAGGAAATAAGAGATACAGACAAGTCGACAATATATCGCTTGAACACATGAATAGATTAGTAAGCAGAAATATATCCAAAGATAAGATCCATTTATTCTCATAGATCCATATATAAATGTGTGTGTGTGTGTTGTGTGTGTGTGTGTGTGTGTGTGTGTGTGTGTGTCTTGTTGAGGATTAGAGACATAGCGGCGAGCACTGTAACGGAGAGCCTCCCACAGGAGTACCTCGAGAAGCCCCTCCGGAACCTGGCGGCTTTAAGGTCGGGAAGAGAAGCCGAACCTCACTTCCCTGATTGTCTCGTGTGTTATTTACATCTTTAATTAGATCAGATTAAACTCTCCTTCTCGTGTTCATAAGATGTTTGTTTGCACTCCTCATGACCCAATTGTCTATCTTTCTTCCATTTTTGATAACTGTTGTGTGTCTCTACTTCTAATCTGTGAATGAACTATCTATTTTCTATTTTTTCATAACGTATTTATAGGTAATGAATTCGTATATATATATATATATATATATATATATATACATATATATATACATATATATATACATATATATAGTATATATATATATACAAAACCAAACAAAAACCTAAAAGGTTGAATCTGCTGTAGAAGGAAAGCATTCTCTTACACCAGCGTTATGCAGCTCATCTTCAGACTTTTACAAATGCTTCCGAAATACATTTCCTATTGCGTAGATAAAGCCCCCTGGGTCGGCACTGTATGGTGTAGCACTTCCTGCGTCATTGTACTCTTTGTATTCAGCTTTTTTAGTTTTTTCTTTCTCTGTTTTTTTTCTGATTGTAATGAAAAATAAAATATTCTTTATGTAATGATATTGTGGTAAGATTCTTCATGATTTAACCCATTTTACCAATCCCTATAATATTTATTCACCAATCAAGGCCAACGTTATGTCTAAGGGAAGTATCTCTCGGCAAAAAGTCGACAATTTCACTTCCCTCTTTCGAAAATTTTCCTGCATAAAAAGACGTCAAGCAACAGCTTCCGGGAAATGAGGCTCGACGGAGGTTTACGAGGGCGAGGCAGTAAGTGCGTGATAGCTCTGTGTCTAAGCGCCCTTTACGAGGTCGTGAAACTCCCTTCATGTCTTCAGGTTCAAGGACCAGCTGCGACCTGGTCTGCTGAGACGCTTACGTCGCCGTCCGTTTAGTTTTACTTATTTTCCCTCTGTCCGTTCTGCTCTCTTCTACTCTGTCTCCCTCTTCCTTGCTCTCTCCTCCTCCCTCACTTTCTCTCCAAAGGAGTTTAACGACCTTGTAGACACAGAGCTACGCGCACCTGCTGCCTCGCCTTCGTATGTCTGTATTGGGACTCATTTCCCGGACACTGCGATTCTTGACAACGGTTATCGAGACATCGACGGTATATCGGTGCCTTGATGTTTATAGATGCTTCTAAAAAATCAATAAATGGTGTATTCGTTCATAAACACTTTAAAATACATCAAAGAAATGGTTATGGTGGCTTTCAGTATGACTGAGGAAGAATAGTATACATTGCATTGCAAATTTACATGTTTCTACATACATAATTTCATGATGCACATGCAGTACATTTAGTTCATATACATAACTACAAACTGTTAAACATGTGATGAAATATACAGCTTGAACATATTAAATATGTATATTTCAATATATATGATACATGTAACATATATATATGTATATGAATTATGTATAAAGAATGCCATGCATGTATATTAAATTAGTGTTACGTATGATGAATGTGATAAGTCCAAAAGATTGTAGCTATGTATAAGGGGTGTGATGTATGCAAACTAAACTACTGTATGTGCATAATGAAAACAACCGTGTGAATAATAGCGTAAGGTACACAGTCCGTATTGACAACACTAACAAAGGTAGGTATAACATCCAGGAGAGTGATGCTAACGAGAGGGTTGTACAGAGAAGCAAAGATTTCATGTTGAAACTCACACTGATTGTTATGGCAAGCTGTTTCAATGATGAAGTATGCTCGGCATACTTATAATTTCTATATGCAAATTCTGCATACTGAATTACAATATATGTATGACGAAATATGTCGTATAGGCAATGAAATGTACTGTAGGTATAGTGAAACATGCAATAAGTATGATGTAATATCTGATATGTATAACGAGATATATATTATGCAATGAAATATACTATATTTATAAGGAAATACGCAATGTGGTAGGCATAATAAATTATGTAAAATGAATGTGACAGTCGTATGTAACGAATTTTTGGTACGCAGTGAATGAGCAATATGTTGAATTAATTGTAGTTATGTATGAGGAGTGTGATGGATACAAACTATACATATATATGTTATATATATATATATTATATATATACATATTATTATATATACATACATATATTAATATATATAATATATTATATACATATATTATATATACATATATTATATATATATATATATATATATATATATATATAATATATATATATATATATATATTATATATGAAACAAGCACAAAGACAGGAACGTGTACCAAAATTCGAATGAAACTCGCCACAATGAGAATTGAAAATAAGCGTAAAGCTTCGAACTCTTCACGAGTTCCTCTTCAGACGTAAAAGTCAATCCAGATCTCTAGTGCGCATGCGCATTGGGAGCATCCAGTTTCAGTTTCAATGTACCTGTGGGCCATCATTAACTTTTAACCTCAAAATTAAATCCTGCACATGCGCAGAACGAGCTAGTATCAATACGTAATTGCAACGTCATCAATATATAGGAAAGATGCAGTTGAGTTGCCATTAATGTTTATTATAGGCAAAAATAAAACAAATCCGGACATTTCCATGTTAAAGATATATATGAAAATTAATCACCATATATTCTTATAAGTTGTGGGATACTCAAACTGCAGTTATAACCCGCAACAGTGAAAAGAAAAACAAATCCCATAGATAATTCCAGAGTTTACAGATACATGAAAGAATGTTATATCCAGATTAGAAAAACACTCCCAACTTATGCAATATATCGATAGACTAAAGAGAAAGCTTTTAATAACATCATGATTAGATCTCAAACTCAAAGTACAAACTTCCTGAATCATTATATTACAATGAGTTTAAAACTGCGCGGAAATTTCCCGCGAATATAAACTGATGTTTTCTTTGACACCTTGGCTTCAGTCGCTTATAAAATTCAGAGGATATTTGAAACCATACATATATTTATTTATAGTGGTACAAATAGCTTCTTGATGTAATACTACTGTGTATGTATACACACACACACACGCACATATATATATATATATATATATATATATATATATATATATATATATATATATATATATATATATATATATATATATATATATATATATATATATATATATATATATATATATATATATATATATATATATATATATATATATATATATATATATATATATGTCGTACATCTTCTGTGCAAGCACTGTGGATTTTAATAAAGCTTTAATCCGTATTTAACTTTTATAACGCGTACAGGAGACTCCCCAAGTTATACATACAACATTCATTATACATACATTCATTATGCGTACAATATTCATTATACATAGATATTACGTCATACTTATTGCATGTTTCACTATTCATACAGTACATTTCATTACCTATACAATATATTTCGTCATATGTATATTCTAATTCAGTATTCAGCTTATTTTCATGTCTAGAATGAATAGGAAATTATTTGCATATAGAAATTATGGGAAAAAACTTTTTAATAATTGCTCTCACTCTCCCTCTTTGAACAAACGCCAAGGAAATTTTCCCTGTTCTAAAACGGAATCCAGAGACGAGAATTGGACATGCCCTTGGTAATGTAGCTCTCGGGGTCGTCGGAAGCCAGCTGGAACGTGGCCGCTTTCCAAAAGAGTCTCGGAGCACCTTTGTCTTCCTGGATGAGATAGGATGGTGGACAGTCTGTGGCCGTGACACGTGACTGAGAGAAGACTGGAGAAGGAAGGAAATTCAGAGTCATGGTCGTAGTTAACGAATTACTGTTACATACAATGAATGTAATGTATGACTTAATTGTATCTTTTTATGAAGTGTGTGACGTATGCAAAATAAATGCACTGTATATACATAACGAAATGAAGTGTATTTATATACAAAAAAAGTCTTCTTTTTTTCCTTAATCATTCATTTTCACAGTTACTCTAATCAGTTTTCTTTGAGGGAATTAAAAATTGTCTATGAATGAACTCAATGTTTATTGATATTTCTCCATTAATAACTATCAGCGTCTTGACAACGATATACTGTCGATGTCTCAATAACCGTTGTCACGTAATCAACTGCTTCCTTAATGTACTCTGTCTGATAAACTGTCTTGAGGATTGGCCAGGCGTTAGTCATGGTGGTCGTTAAATATACTGGTAAGTATGTGATGGAAGTGAACACATCAACTTGAGTGTATGTTTGAGTGGCTGTAGTGGAGGCGGTCACAGTCTTCACAAGAGATGCCGTTGATACAGCCGTGGCAGTAGTTGTCCCCACAACTTGTGTCACGTGCTCTTCAAGATGGGTAGCCGAGTAAGTAATGCTGATGGTTTCTTGTTGATAGCTGGTATACGTGTATGCCCGATTCTTCTCGGTGATCTTCAGGTCGGTGACGTAGTGTGTGGAGTAAGCCAGCTGTGGCGCCTGATACTGGGATACCGTTTCCGTGTGAGTAATAAGGTAAGGTACACAGTCCGTAGTGGTAAGGCTAACATAGGTAGGTATAAGATCCATGAGAGTGACGGTGGAGACGACAGTGCTGACTTGCAGTCGAGTACTCGTCAAAGACACAGACGAAAATTCCTCTTGACACGCCTTCACAGGTAAGTCTGGCTCAAGTCCTTCGCTTGTTGCAAGCAAAGAGAGGGCTGTCCAAAGAAGCAAAGATTTCATGTTAAAACTCATACTGATTGTTATGGCAAGCTGTTTCAATGGTGAACTATGCTCAATACGTCATACTTATTGCATGTTTCACTATTCATACAGTACATTTCATTACCTATACAATATATTTCGTCATATATATATATATATATATATATATATATATATATATATATATATAATATATATATATATATTCTAATTCAGTATTCAGCCTATCTTTGTGTCTAGAATGAATAGGAAATTATTTTCATATAGAAATTATAATAAAATCTTTTTAATAATTGCTTACTTCTGTAAAACAAACTTGTGTTCATTTCCTTAAGATGAGGTATTAGTCCATGTTGAAATACCCCTGTCCCCGGTGACTTTGGGATGTATTACTCTACCTACAGATCTCACCTGTATGACCAAGTTCCCGTCTCACAATTGGGTATAAAAAGTCGTCACGCCGTTGCGAGCATAGTTCACCATTGAAACAGCTTGCCATAACATCGTTAATGAAAGGCTATGACGAAAATTTAACCGAGCAAATTCGAAGAATAAATGAGCAAGTTCGCTTCAAACGGCGACTCTTCCACGCAAAGTTAAGGAAGACTTAATGAGGATCTCACGCAGCTTTCGCAAACTTTCTTCATATCTGGGTGACGTCCCTTCACGGGAAGACATGCTGATGGAACTGTTGCTGGAGAGACTGACGGAACTGCAATTAGGGTGTGTGCGTGAATGTGTGTGTGTGTTAATGTGTGTGTGTGCGTGAATCTGTGTGTGTGTGTGCATTTATAATATATATTATATATATTTACACACACACACACACACACACATATAGACACACACACATATATATAGATACATACATACATACATACATACATACATACATACATACAATACATTCATACATTCATACATACATACATTTCATTATACATACATTCATATACATACATTCATTATACATTTATACATACAACATTCTTTATACATACATTCTTATACATATTCATTCACTATACGTACATTACTATACGTACATTCACTATACGTACACATACGTAACATTCACTATACATTCACTATACACTATACACTAACGTACACTATACGTACATTCACTATACGTACATTCATATACGATACACACTATACGTACATTCACTATACGTACATTCACATTCACTTACGATACGTACATTCACTATACATTCACTATACGTACATTCACTATACGTACATTCACTATACGTACATTCACTATACGTACATTCACTATACGTTACATTCACTATACGTACATTCACTATACGTTACATTCACTATACGTACATTCACTATACGTACATTCACTATACGTACATTCACTATACGTACATTCACTATACGTACATTCACTATACGTTACATTCACTATACGTACATTCACTACGTACATTACACTATACGTACATTCACTATACGTACATTCACTTATACGTACATTCACTATACGTACATTCACTATTACATTCACTTATACGTACATTCACGTCACTATACGTCACTATACGTCACTATACGTACATTCACTATACGTACATTCACTATACGTACATTCACTATACGTACACTATACGTACATTCACTATACGTACATTTCACTATACGTACATTCACTATACGTACATTCACTATACGTACATTCACGTACATTCACTATACGTACATTCACTATACGTACATTCACTATACGTACATTCACTATACATTCACTATACGTACATTCACTATACGTACATTCATTATACGTACATTCATTATACGTACATTCATTATACCTACATTCATTATACCTACATTCATTATACCTACATTCATTATACCTACATTCATTATACCTACATTCATTATACCTACATTCATAATAAATACTGTGCATTTCATTACATAAAAATACTTAATTATACATATCAGATATTACATCATACTTATTGCATGTTTCACTATTCATACAGTACATTTCATTTCCTATACAACATATTTCGTCATACATATATTGTAATTCAGTATACAGCATATCTTTGTGTTTATAATGAATAGGAAATTATTTGCATATAGAAATTATAAGAAAAACTTTTTAATAATTGCTTACTTTTGTAAAACAAACTTGTGTTCATTTTCTTAAGATGAGGTATTAGTCCATGTTGAAATACCCTTGTCCCCGGTGACTTTGGGATGTAATTACCTCTACCTACAGATCTCACCTGTATGACCAAGTTCCCGTCTCACAATTGGGTATAAAAAGTCGTCACGCCGTTGCCGAGCATAGTTCACCATTGAAACAGCTTGCCATAACAATCAGTATGAGTTTCAACATGAAATCTTTGGTTCTTTGGACAGCTCTCTCTTTGCTTGCAACAAGCGAAGGACTTGAGCCAGACTTACCTGTGAAGGCGTGTCAAGAGGAATTTTCGTCTGTGTCTTTGACGAGTACTCGACTGCAAGTCAGCACTGTCGTCTCCACCGTCACTCTTCTGGATGTTGTACCTACCTATGTCAGCGTTACCACTACGGACTGTGTACCTTACGCTATTACTCACACGGAAACGGTATCCCAGTATCAGGCGCCGCAGCTGGCTTACTCCACACACTACGTCACCGACCTGAAGATCACCGAGAAGAATCGGGCATACACGTATACCAGCTATCAACAAGAAACCATCAGCATTACTTACTCGGCTACCCATCTTGAAGAGCACGTGACACAAGTTGTGGGGACAACTACTGCCACGGCTGTATCAACGGCATCTCTTGTGAAGACTGTGACCGCCTCCACTACAGCCACTCAAACATACACTCAAGTTGATGTGTTCACTTCTGTCACATACTTACCAGTATATTTAACGACGACCATGACTAACGCCTGGCCAATCCTCAAGACAGTTTATCAGACAGAGTACATTAAAGAAGCAGTTGATTACGTGACAACGGTTATTGAAACATCGACAGTATATCGTTGTCAAGACGCTGATAGTTATTAATGAAGAAACATCAATAAACATGAGTTCATTCATATACAATTTTTTAATATTATCCCTCAAAGAAACTGGTTAGAGTATATATTATTATATTATAATTATTACGTACATTCATTATAACCTACATCTATTTATACGCTAATAGTTAGTATTGAAAAAAATATAAATAAAACATCAAGTTCATTCATAGGAATTTTATTCCCTCAAAGAACTGGTTAGAGAACTATGAGAATGAATGATTCAGGAAAAAAGACTTTTCTGTATATAAATACGCTGCATTTCATTTGTATATACAGTGCAAATATTTTACATACGTCACACTCCTCATAAATAAATAACAATTAAGTCATACTGCACATTCATTGTATGTAACAGTAATTCGTTATACATTCAACATCCATTATACCGTACATTCATTATACGTACATTCATTATACATACATTATTATACATACATTCATTATACATACATTCATCTATACATTACATTCATTATTCGTAACATTTCATTATACATACATTCATTATACGTACAATTTCATTATACGTACATCATTATACGTTAACATTCATATACGTACATTCATTATACGTGACATTCATTATACGCTACATTCATTATACGTACATTTCATTATACGTACATTTCATTATACGTACATTCATTATACTACATTCATTACATTCATTATACGTACATTCATTATACGTAGCATTCATTATACTTTCATTCATTATACGTACATCATTATTCACGTACATTCATTATACGTACATTTCATTATACTAACATTCATTATTTACGTACATTCATTATACGTACATTCATTATACGTAGCGTACATTCATTATACGTACATTCATTATACGTACATTCATTATACGTACATTCTTATACGTTACATTCTACTACGCTACATTCATTATACGTACATTCATTATACGTAACATTCATTATACGTATCATTCATTATACGTACATTCATTATACGACATTCTTATACGTACATTCATTATACGTACATTCATTATACGTACATTCATTACGTACATCATTATACGCTACATTCATTATACGTACATTCATTATAGCGTACATTCATTATACGTACATTCACTATACGTACGTACATTCATCATACGACATTCATATACGTCATCATTACATTCATCATACGTACATTCATCATACGTACAGTACATTCATCATACGTACATTCATCATACGTACATTCATCATACGTACATTCATCATACGTTACATCTCATTTCATACGTACATCATTACTACATTCATCATACGTTACATTTCATCATACGTACATTCCATCAATACGTACATTCATCATACGTACATTCATCATTACGTACATTCATCATACCGTACAATTTTCATTTTTTTTTAAACAATCGTTTCAACACCATGTTTTCAATCATACGTACAAATTCATTTCAATTTTTTTTTTTTCATTTCATACGGTTTACCATTTTCATTTTTTTTTGTACATTCATCATTACTTCCATTTTTCAAAACCAATTTTCATCATTCATTTTCATTACGTTTCATTACCCATCATACTACATTCATTACGTTTTATAATACATTCATCATACGTACATTCATCATACCCATTCATCATACGTACATTCATCATACGTACATTCATCATACGTACATTCATCATACATTCATCAATACGTACATTCATCATACGTACGTAACATTCATCATACGTACATTCATTCATACGTACATTCATCATACGTACATTCATCATACGTACATTCATCATACGATACCATTCATCATACGTACATTCATCATACGTACATTCATCATACGTACATTCATCATACGTACCATTCATCATACGTACATTCATCATACGTCATCATACGTACATTCATCATACGTACATTCATCATACGTACATTACATACGTACATTCATCATACGTACATTCATCATACGTACATTCATCATACGTACATTCATCATACGTACATTCATCATACGTATCATCATTTACATCATACGTCACATACGTACATTCATACGTCATCATTTCATCATTACGTACATTCATCATACGTATCATTCATCATACGTCATCACAGTACGTACATTTCATCATAGTACATTCATCATACCGTACATTC
>NW_020870469.1:293383-295883 GCF_003789085.1 Penaeus vannamei | reverse complement strand
GGTGGAGGAGGAGGAGGAGGATATGGAGAGGAGGAGGTGGAGGAGGAGGAGGAAGGAGGAAGAAGGGGGAGGGGAGGAGGAGGAGGAGGAGAGGAGGAGGGAGGAGGAGGAGAGGAGAGGAGGGGTGGAGGAGGTGGAGGAGGAGGAGGAGGAGGAGAGGAGGAGGAGAGAGGAGGTGAGGGAGGAGAGGAGGAGGAGGAGGAGAGTAGGAGGAGGAGGAGGAGGAGGGAGGAGGAGGAGGAGGAGGAGGAGGGAGGAGGAGGAGGAGGAGGAGGAGGTGGAGGAGGACGAGGTGGGAGGGGCGTGAGAGAGGCTCGCAGGAACAGACTCGAGAAGGTGTTGTTGTGGGTCACAGGGAGTGTGGGTGATGGAATGCGCGGGCGGGGGGGTTGAGTGGGGAGTGTGGGGGGAGGTGGTGGCATTACTCTCTCTTTGCCTGTCTGATCTGTCTGTGTCTCCTCTCTCTCTCGGCTCCGCCTCGTCTCTATCTCTCTCTCTCTCTCTCTCTCTCTCTCTCTCTCTCTTCTCTCTCTCTCTCTCTCTCTCTCTCTCTCTCTCTCTCTCTCTCCTCTCTCTCTCTCTCTCTCTCTCTCTCTCTCTCTCTCTCTCTCGTCTCTCTCTCTCTTCTCTCTCTCTCTCTCTCTCTCTCTTCTCTTCTCTTTTCTCTCTCTCTCTCTCTCTCTCTCTCTCTCTCTCTCTCTCTCTCTCCTCTCCTCTCACTCTTTCTCTATCTCTCTCTTCTTGTATTTCTTTTTGTTTCTTCATCGATCTCTCTTTTATTCATTCGTCTCTCTCTCTCTCTCTCTCTCTCTCTCTCTCTCTCTCTCTCTCTCTCTCTCTCTCTCTCTCTCTCTCTCTCTCTCTCTCCATCTATCAACCATTCTCTCTGTCTATCTACCCTTCGGGTTACTGATGGATCAATCTATCTATCTCTATCCACCTACTTCATTTTCTGCCTCTGTGTCTGTGTGTGCTTCCGTATGTGTGTATCTGTGAGTGAGTGCATGTGGGTCTGTGTGTGTGTGAATGTGTGTGTGTGTGTGTGTGTGTATGTGTGTGTGTGAGTGCCTGTGTGTGAGTGTGTGTGTGTGTGTGTGTGTGTGTGTGTGTTTGTGTGTATGTGTGTGTTTATATGCACATACGAATATGTTTTGAGATGTGTAAGCGAATATGCAAATATCTGTGCATGTGTATGTGTGTATCTCTCTGCCTTTGCACGCATTTGCCAGCGAGATCATAAACACGAAGAAATCCCATTGCAATATGGAAAACCTAGCCAGATGATCACCCAATTAAACCTTGCAAAACCGAAGCAAAATAACTATTCAAAGGGATATTGCACGTAAAGCCATTGTTTGCAACCGGAGCTAGGATTTAGCAGGTAAGCAAGCACATTAGATTTGTTATTATTTACGTTGTATAGAATAATGATGTTGCAGAGGTTTGTTGTTGTTGTTGTTGTTGTTTTGAAGGAAAGGTGTAAACAGAAGAGGATGTCATTTGTCTAATGTGTATGTAAATTGCTTTTTTAAATTATTGTTATTGTTTGTTTGTGTTCGCGAGTAGTTTTTATAATACCTAGTATATTATTGTTAGCCTTTATTATTTAGTGTGTATAATACCTCGTATATACCCAAATACGTATGTGGATATATATTGATTCAACATATAATATAAAGAGCAGATAGCTTTTTATTCGTTTTCATCAGTTATAAGACATTTATATATCATAAAGGAAACAGGGCGATAGATAGAAAGACTGATATACTAATAGGTAGATAAATGGATAGACAAATTGATGCATAGATAGACAGATAGGCTGATAGATAGACAGGTAAGTAGACAGAGAGATACATAGATAGATAGCTTGATGTGTATACATATACATACATGATGCAGACGAACAGACATACATATATACCTACATACATACACTGAAACAGACAGTTTTACATGTATACACACACACACACATACAGAGAGACAGAGGCAACTCCCCCCAACCCTCCCCAACCCCCTAACCCCCATTCCCCCCCCCCCACACACACAAAACAGACAAACAGTTTTACATATATACACACACACACATACACAGAGACAGACAATTCCCTCCAACCCCCTCCCCCCCCCCCAAAAAAAAAAAAAATACACACACCCGCCACCTCCACCTCCCACCCCTTACCACCCCCCAAAAAATGACAGACAAACACCCACGGATCGAACAACGATATTCCCACTTGAGGCGTAAGTGTGTCTCCTCCACTTCCTTGCGTAATTCCCTTAATTAATCTGCCTCTTGCCCCGACTGCCGCGAAAAGCATGTTACGGGTTCACTTTAACGAGGGTCATTATCTTGTAAACAACATGGGTCGAATTATGTAAGAGGAGGGGAGAGAAGAGAGGTGGAGAGGGAAAGAGAGGAAAGAGAAGGGGAGAGGGGGGAAATAAGTGGAGAGGGGAAAATAAGAGGGGATTGGAAAAAAGAGTGGGTTAGATAAGA